>CM022945.1:119694068-119884348 GCA_012931725.1 Litsea cubeba
AATTAAATACCATATCAAGTGGAATACTAATGCACGGCATCACGCGTGGGACCCAAGTGACGCAAAATCTGGGTTAATTTCTTATTTTATCATTCAGTTGTAATTAGGATTAGCTTTCCAATTTTATTAGGATTTCTTATTTCCCAAGTTGATTATTAGCTAGATTCCTAGTTTGTTTAGGTTTCTTAGCCCCTAAGATTTGTTTTCTTATTTATATGGCATTGTAGACATGGAATATTCAGAAAATTGATTAATAGAATTGGGTTTTCCCTTTGAGGTGTGTCCTTGTTTATGGTCTCTGTGGAGATGTGTAATCTTTGCGGACGCATGCTTCGACACTTTCCCACAAGTCCTAACCCCAGGGCCTACATCAAATCTGTCTCTGCCTTTGTTCTCCCCAAATCATATTGGCACAATGTTGAAGTCAGGAAAATGGTAATTGACCAGATGTGAACTTTGGCTTCAGTACTGTGCCCAAACATGGACAGTATATACTCATTTAAAATCCTGCGTACTCAAACTGTTTGCAATTTGGTGTAAATCTGAATGCACCCTAATCAGTTTAGCATAAAATACTTATTAAGGACCCGTTCATTCAGTCGATCCTCGAGTTTAAGGAATGTCTTTCTATCTGAACAGTTACAAGCAAATAATTGAAGGTGAAGATTCCAAAGGAACCTTCAAATAGCCTCCCTTTCGATAATAAATATACCCAGGCATCACCCTAGCAAATTTAATCCTAGGGAATTGGTGGTCGCATCTAAGTCTCTGATCTTCAATTCACTCCCAACCATGCCTATATGCTTTGATAATCCCACTCCATTACAACTTCCTAGGAATTCAATGAACGATACAACATTCCATTCAAAGCAACATTCCAGAAGCCTAGGTTACAGAAGAAGGGAGAAAAAGAAAAAATAAGTGTTAGCGTGGAAAGAAATGCCTTATTCTTCTTATCAATTCAATAAAATAAACACGAAAATCTTATCATGAACTGGCAAAAGGATTACATACAACCAATTTTATCAAGATTGAAATTGAAGGGAAGTGATCATTGAGAAATCAAACCTCTCGGAACTTCATCCGAAGATCAGCATCTTGTGTGGCAACAAAGAAGTGCTCAGAGTTGTTCTCTCCAATGACATCCTCAATGCAGCCTGCAGCACTCTTCCTCCGCTCATGATCACACCTGAGCATCACCACCACACACAATTAAACTTTGTGGGTAGCGATGATGACTGATGATGGGTAATGATGATTGATAATATCATAATGATGGCGATGAGAGGGTGACAAGATGGCATTGAGGAGATAGGAAACAAATTAAAGGGAACTTAAACAAGGATGAGGATGGTGATGCTGTTGGTGGTGGTGATCATGGTGATGACAACAAGTGATGTGGTGAACACAATGACAATAAGATAAAGAAGATGACAACGACAATGAAGACGGTGATGTTGATGGAGTTAAGAATGGCATTTAGGGGATGGTATGCAAATTGAAGAGAACAGGAACTGAGGAAAATGACGCTGGTAGAAGTAATAAGGATGGATGATGATATGACCATTGAGGGGATGGTATGCAAATTGCACTGTGTGTGTCTCCTCTGTGTGTGTGTGTGTGTGTGTGTGTGTGTGTGTGTGTGTGTGTGTGTGAGAGAGAGAGAGAGAGAGAGAGAGAGAGAGAGACCTGGCAGTCAGGAGATGGCGAGCGGAGTGTAGAGAACCGGAGTAGGATTCACCAAGGCTTTTTAGCTCTGCAAGGATGCATCTGCAATTGAATTGAGCAAAGCTTATGTTGATTGAGAGAAGAAGAAAAAGAAACAAGATGCTAATGTAAGAGAGAGTCAGAGAGAAACCTCGTAAGAAAGAGCTTGGTGGGAGCCCCAAGGAGGGAGGAGAGTTGGGAGTGAGGAATGCGATGGAGAAGAAGGTGATGGACAAATGTGCCATCGCACAGGATCTTGTATGGCTCTCGAAAACCAAAGCAGGCCGTGTAGAACCTCACACTCTTTCGCACGCGCTTCTGCTTCTTAACCCCCATTCTCTTCTTCTCGTCACACTAATCCTGCCAACATATGAAAACAGAGAGATTAGAGATCAGAGATGGTGGGGGCATTGTTTAAAAGCCCAAAATTCAGTTTCAGTACGAAAGTCTACTCAGTTGTCGACTCAGAGACTTAGCTTAGCTTTCCCCCAGTCAAATAGTAAGTACACAGACAATTTTTATATAAAAAGAGAAATGGTCAAATCAATAACAAACAATTGATTGGACTGGTTATTCATAGATAACATAATTAGGTTTCGCACATGTTTGATTCAATGATGTGTTGAAGTGAAATTTGGACCAAAATCTATCCATAGACTAGAGAACATGTGATATGAATGAGTTTGATCATATAAAGGGGGACACACATGTCTATCAGGTCTTAGTAATGAAGAGAGCACAAGATTATTCCTCTCTTTATTTAAATTAATAGCTATGATCAACTTTGTAAATATTTTTTTCAGGAATGTCATTGTTAGCGGAAGATAATATCCCGAATTTCAATTTTTGTGTTTTACCAAAATGATATCATTAAAATAAAAAAAAAATTAAATCAAATATCAAAATGAAGAAAATATTGATTAAAAATGGTTTGAATACTTGGGGGAAAAAAGAAAATAAAGGACCATGAAAAGAAAGCACTTCATAAAAGTAAAAAAGTAATGGTCCCATTTACTTATGCATCAGTGTGAATGATAAGTGGGGTGTTTATACCATAGTTTAGTTTTCTGAATTGTGACTCAGACCTGACTTGGCAAGCCAAGGAGGTGTTAAATCAACAACTTGAGGAGTCACATCAATTTTTTTTTTTATTTCTATTATAAAAAATCCACAAAAATGATATAATGCACTAGCAGTAATAAGTTAGATTTTGTCATTTCTTGTTCACAACAATTTGCACTAATCCAACTGGAGTGAAACTTGGAATAGTGCCTGCACGCGCCCTTCGGATCAAAATAAGGGCTGCAGTTAGATCAGATTATAACTGACGTCAACACCATTTGACAGCAGCATTGGATCATTTCTCAAAACTCTCTATTTATATGAAGAAGTTTCGCCAATTACCCTTTTATTTTCTCCCTATTGCCAGTTTTTGTACAATTTGTGATTGTTACTGTTCTTCTTTTTCTTTTTTCTAGCAGGTCGCGTCCATATCAACATTATCCCATTAGTCATTACCATTCAAAAAGAAAAAAAAAAAAAAAAAAAACAGCAACATTTTCTCGTTAATCAGTATCAGTTGGGCCTTTATATTTTCTAGTTTGATTCTATTTTCACTTTGAAGTTATTGCAGCTCTTCTGTATCATTTCCAAGTTGGTTAGGATAAACCAAAGCCTAGACAAATCTACCCTAATCAAACCCCAAAGTCGACACTCTAATAAAAAATCCTCATCAAACCCTAATCAGAAGCCCCGATCAAAACATTAACTAGAAGCCCACCAAAACCCTAAACCAAGCTTTGAAACAGAACCCGATCAAATTGAAAGAAAGATACTAACTTTACTCAAACCCTAATCTCAGGTAGCGAGAGATACCAAAGCTAGAAAGAAGAACACAACTCACCTAGGAAATAAGCTTCTCTTGTTCTTCCTCTTCTTCTTGGGAGTGTAGAGAGTGAGTGAGAGAGAGGAACCGAAACGGAGACAGCGGGGGATTTCGAGGTGGAGGTGGAGGTGGAGGTGGGGAAGGAAAGCACTTTTTGAAGGGCTGAATGAAGTATGAATGTATGAAAACCACAAGGTCCGTTAGTTTAAATTACAATATTAGTTCATTAGTTCATTAGAGTGAGTCTAACAGTACGATTGAGCACGTGATTAACCCCCTTTCATTCTTCCTTTTCAATCTTATAGTGGGACTCATTCCTACTAAAATGAAATTTAAAGATATATCACCGTGAAAGATGATATTTATTTTTGCACAGTCCCATTATCATTACGCGGGCTCTAAGGTGGAGTATTGGAGGAGCAACTAATGCCACAGTCCAAGCTTTTTTTTTCATATTTTTTTTTCATTATCAATACATCTTTATTTGGGTTGTAAACGGGTATTCGATTCTCCGATTACCCAAAAGTTCTGATCCGGAAAAAACTGAATCTGGAACCTATTTTAGGTTCCGATTCATAAACAGGTTCGGGTCCAAAATCCAATTTAGATTCCGATTAATAAACAAGTTCGGTTCCACGTCCATATAGGTTTTGACCCGTGGGCATAGGACCCGCATATGAGTCTTTAATATTGCAAAATGTACTTCAAAATCAATTTTTTTTGTATATTTTTATGTATAATACTGGACCTAGTATACTTGATGCACTGATATAAAATTGAATGATATACTTATTTTTAAGAAAAAAAAATGAAGAGAATTAGAACTGATTTTGGACTAGATTCTAGTCCTCTAAGTGGACCCGGTTTCGGAACCGGATCTGGGTTTTTCTATCGAAACCGGATTTGGAACCAACAAGACAAGTTCCAAGTAAAAAACGGGTCCGGAAACCGGAACCGTTATTTAGAAACAAATACGAGTCCAGTATGGTTCCAACCCAAAATCGTACCGTTTGCAATCGTAATCCCTGTCTAAAATTATCTAAAAGAACATCTATCAAAATCTCTCACTCCCCGACTTCTTTTGACACTCACCCACCCAGTGGCGGACCCAAGATTTTCATTTGGATGGACCTAAATTCTTGCTAGACATTTTTCACATTAACAATAGTAAAAGGGAAAATATATTTCATTTATATATACACAAAATACTTAATTGCATCAACTAATATACATTTCTCTCATCAAAGTCATCTCAACTCTACAACAATTAAAGTCTTTACAATTGCCCCAGGCGGTTCTTCATATTTTCAAAGCGTTGCATGATTGTCTCATCGTCAATGCCTTTAAATATATCATTCAGGATTAGTAACTATCAATGGAGGTCACTGTTTATGCACAGTTTGGATTGGTTTCTAAGTGGGCCCCACCAATAGTTCTCACGGAAGCATGGTGAGAACTAGTTTTCACTTGAATATTTCCCTATATATATATATATATATAAGCAAGCAATTATTCATCCACTGGATGTTAATTCTTAACCCATTTGTTTGTGGTCCTCCAAGTTTAATAGCAATGCATCAAGTAAACTTTATTGTGATTAAAATCTAATAGCGATTAATCCTCACATGTATTGGATTCTCATGGTAGTGAATATATTGTAAAACATAGATTTCTAGCCATGAATAACAATGAAAGGGTTCAAATTGGTCGAGACTACGATACGCATGTGCAAACCATGGTCATAAAATTAAACAACATGAAGCACATAAATATTAGCATTCGTAAATCAAATTGCAAGCACTGAATTAACGACATAAAATTCTCATCAAATCTATAATCGAAATAGTTTTCAAAATTATGTGGGATATTTCTGAGCTCACCTTGGTTTCGTCAGTCCCTCTATCTCGACAGCAGCTCACCTCAGCTAGATGCCCCAGCAGCGCCAGGCTGCACCACTTCAGCCAGTCTCTCCACCTCGGTAAGACTTGGTCCCGGCCTCCTTCATCTCGGCCACATATCGCAGCACATGCCTCCATCTCGGCAAATTTCACCTTGGCACCCTGCCAGGTCGCCAGCCAGGTCAAGGTCGCTCCCGACCTCGGGCATTCCCGACCTCAGAACACGGCCTGACCCCGGTCACGCACCTCGGCTGTTAGCCAAGGCAGCGACTGACAGCCATCCTCCCATGGACATTCAAGCACGCTACAGGACGTGCGACAAGACAAGGGCATCGCTCATATCCCCTGACAGAACGGCGTCCACATTTCCCAAGGCGCCAGGGTATGGCCCGATGGGACAGATGGACTGCGATAAGACTTCATGTCAGAGCATAGAGCTCTCTCTTTCTCCAATGTCAACTCTCTCTCCCTCTTCCTGTCCATATAAGGAGCAACAGGCGCAGAGAGCAGAGGATCCGATCCAACTCCAGATCCAGTAGGCAGTACACAACACCACATTATTGGTATCATCTTCTTCCCTATCTTCCATTCTTAGTCCAGTTTCAACACTGACTTAGGCATCGGAGGGCCTTACGCTGCCCGCAGCCAGGGTCGTCTGACCTCCTATTGTTCTTCTTCCCCTTCTCAGGCTTCAGGCAGGCGGTGGTGTTCTTCTCAAGGGCCTCGTCTCCACACACCCTCTCTTTGTGAATGACATTTTTTGCACTTACAAAAATGATATACAAATTAAAAAGAGAGGAATCGAGAGGATACCTGAGTTGCCTGTCAAAGATGGAGAGAGAAAGGGCTCACCAATGCAAGTTGTAGAACTGTCAGATGAAGCGCCTCAAGATCAACAGTTGAACTACTCCCCTATGTACATAGGCCAGAGGAAAAAGTCATGAGGGCTTCTATTAGCACTGTAAAGTTTGCTCTCCCCACCACACTAGAAGACAAAAAAAAATAAATTTTTTTCCTAAACTACCCCTCCTCCCTCTCCCTCCCTCCTCTTCCCTTCCTCCCTCTTCCCTCACCCCCCTCCCCTCCCCTCCCTCTCCCCTCCCCTCCCCGGCCGGCCAGCCTCCCCCCCTCTCCCTCTCTCTCCCTCCCCCTCTATGTTCTCTCCCTCTTCTCCCTTTCTCCCTCCTGGCCGGCCGGGGCTCCCTCCTCGCCAGAGACTCGGGGGGAGGGAGGGACGGGGCTGCCACCTTGGGCTGCTGGCCGGGGCTCCCTCCTCGCTGAAAGATGGAGGGTGGGAGAGGGAGGAAGGAAAGAGGGTGGGACAGGGATGAAGGAAAGTTTAGAAAAACTTTCTTTCTTCTTTTGTTGTGCGGTGGGGAGAGCAAATTTTGAGGTGCTAATAGAAGCCCTTAAAAATATACTATGTCAATACTTGGTAGTGGCACTACTGGCAAGAGGGAAAAAACAGACATATCACATATCCATAAAATTAGCAGAAAAAATCCACTATATGATTCATTTATCGGGTAACCACAGAAATAGGCGAAAAAAAAAATCAAACACTATAGGTAATTATAGAGAAAAATATACTAAATTTATATAATAAATGCAAAAGAATCTGAACAGAGAGAATGTCCATGTAATGTAATGATGTAATCTAAAAAAAATCTATGTAATAGGAGATAAAATAAAAAAGAAACATACCGACATCCAAGCTATTATTGAAAGGGTTAGGGCATTAAGCTGGGTTGTTGTAAGCTGGGGCTGGGCCGTTCTAAGCTAGGGCCATGGGGCGGGATGGGTTTTAAACTAGCCCTTTGAGGACTTTCCCAAATCACCCTGGGGCGGCCGCATCCACATCACATAACGTGGGTCCGCCCACGCTCACCCCAAACCCTAGCTCAGCCACCACCGTCCCCTCCGGCGGAAAAAGAAGAAAGCAGCTCCCACTGTTACCCGAGAAGGTATAATAGCAAGATAAGGTTTTTTAGAAATTCAAGAGGCTGGAGTGGAGCCCGCTTGTTTAAAACCAAAAGCTTAAATTTAATGTCCATGTAAGAACACTTCACTCTAATATATTAATTACATATGATATTACTTTAATAAAATATTTAAAATTACATGCATTTTATCTATTGCTTGCATCTGTTCAAGTAGGAGCCATTTATTAAAAGAAATGCATCCTTTTTAATATGAGATATGACAAGATTTCAATCTAATATTGTTTCAAATTCACTTAAGATTGATCATGTATAAAAAAAAATTGAATAAAACATCATTAAAAATAACATATGTTCCTTTTTTTTTTAATTTAAGATAATACATGGAGTTGAATTTGTAGCGCGCACAGATTATTGCTGTTAAATATAAGAGAACTTTGATATTTATCCATTAAAAATAAAATAATTTGCTTAGGTATTATCATCTATATGATTGAAATTAGAAAACAAATGTTGAGCAGGTAAATGACAGTTTCTAGAGAAATTCTATTTGCACCAAAAAAATAACCGAGCACACCCACTTTTCAAAAAAAAAAAAAAACTTATTAACAAAACACCCATGACGAAAATACCCATAAGTTCCGTGCATATCTCATGTGCACGGGTGTGAAACGCCGTGAACATGATATATGCTTGGGTTTTCACAGCCGTGCACCCCTTTATGTGCACGGCCCTGAAACTCCGTGCACCCCACCAATGAGCGATACATGCGAAGAAAGAGGAGAAAATGGTCACCAGTGATGGTGGGGCAGAGAGGGGAGCTCGCCGGTGATGGGGCGGCCGTCAGGGTGCAGTCTTAGCAGGTGGGAGGGGAAGAGAATAGGAGAAGAGGAGAATAAACCACTTAGCTTATCGAAGGGAGAAGAGAGGGGAGCTTGCCAATGACGGTGGGGAAGAGAGGGGAGCTCACCGGTGATGGGGCGGCCGTCGGGGTTAGGTCGCAGCAAGTGGGAGGGAAAGAGAAGAGAAGAGGGAAGAGGGTGTTCTGGGTATTATTGGAAAAGTGGGTGGGCTCAGCAAAACATGTGGGTACAAATAGAAATTCTCTTGTTTCTATCTTGACTGCCTTTTTAGTGGCCTTATATAAGAAAAGAAATCCATTTAACCTAGTTTTAGATGACGGCTGATTCAAAATTTCTTTTCCATCTTACATGCCCACAAAAGCTTGAATCCAAAGGGCTATAAGCAAATGCCACACTGATGGCAGGTATATGATCCCATTGCTGCTTAGAAGTATGCATCTTTCTGATTTATTTTTGGTGTCCATGTGAGAAGCTGGGGAGATGGTATGTGATCCAGGACATTTGATAGCCAAGATTTCACCTTTATTTTTATGTTGGTTTTACTTACTTAAGGGTTTCAGCACTTGAAGCTGAAGGTGTGTTTGGATGGATGTTGTGTGGGGACATTTCCGAACTCATCGGAGCCTTGGCCAAGATGCTCCATCTCAGGCCCCCGCACCAGCAAGTCCATCCCGGCAGGCTTGGTCTCGTGCTCCCGCCTTGGTCTCGGATGAGAGCTCCACGCCTCCTGTGCACAACTCCTCCACCTCAGCAGTGCACGCCCAGTAGTGCCAGACTGCTCCAGTTCGGCCAGCCTCCCCATTTCGGCATGACTCGGTCTCGGCCTACTTCAACTAAACCAACTCCACATCACCAAACATGTCAAGGCCTCTCCTGAGCTCAGTCACTCTAGCTCGGCAACATCTCTCAGCCTCGGCCACGCATCCAGCGACAGTGCCAGAAGGTTAACCAAAGAGAATATGAAAGCTGTACCTCCAAGGACAGTCCGCCACGTGACAAAGCGTACGGAAATATCACAGCCGCCCATATCTCTGACAGAAACGGCTCCTACAGCTCCCAAGGAGCTAAGCCATAGGCCGATGGGACTGCAATTAAGGCAAAGAGGGCTATGATGGGACAAGTTCCTACCTCTTTGTCCCCTCTCTTCTCCTCTTTTTTTTTCCCTATATAAGCACAGCTACAGCTCCAGAGCAAGGGGAGGGCCAATAATTACACCACACTGCTGGTATAATCTTCTTCCCCAAAATCTCCATCCTAATGCTTAGTTCCCACACTGACTTAGGCATCGGAGAGCCTTGCGCCTCCCAGGCCAGGGTCCTTTGATCCCCTCTCTGTTTCTTTCTCCCCTTTCAGGTTCCAGGCAGCTGATCTTCATCAGTTCTTTGGATAAGTCCTATCAGGCACCTCCTATTCTTGTGAGTTACATTTTTTGCACTTACAATTGGCGCCGTCTGTGGGAAACGGCTACAAATAGTCATCTTCCCAAACACCATGCATCAAAGAACCAGAAAAGGGAAAGAGCCAGCAAGCTTGCACTCTCAGTCATGTTCATCTCCAAAAGGGGTGACATCACCTTCCCCGCGAGACAGCCTTCAACTGAGAAATCTTCAATGAGGCAAACTCCGTCATCAGATGGACGACGAAAACAACCCGCCTCTCGCGAGGGTCAAGGCCCGAAGCCTTATCATCCAAGAGTAGGACAAACTGATTCGTCAACTACAGCAGCAACTGCAGGAAGGAGAGGCGACCTCAACTCCATCCTCCCAATCTTCTTCAACAACTTCAAAGAAACAAAGGCAGAGATCAGGAGTCGATGTTCATATGAATAAATGGCTCGACCGACGAGTCGGGCGAATAGTATAGCAGACCATGGAAACAGCTGGTCTCAATCTCACCCGAGATCGGTCAGACCCCTACTACTCTGATCTCGGCATGTCTTCCTTCTCTCCAGAAATCAGAAACTTCCCCCTTCCTGAAGATCTCAGCATCCCGAGGTTCGTCGTCTACGATGGGACCTCCGACCCAGTAGCACACATTCGACATTTCACTCGGAGGATGTCGGTGTGGGGCGATGCAGGCCACCTGAACTGCAGAGTCTTCTCTTCCAGCCTCGGGGACCTCCCCCTAAAGTGGTTCTGCGCACTCCCTCAAGGATCGATCAAAAGTTGGCAGCAACTCTGGAGTTCCTTCATAACGAAGTTCCAAGCTCATAGGGTTATCCCCAAGTCAGCCGCCGACCTGATGGCCCTCAGAATGAAGCAAATCGAGAACGTCACATAGTTCGCCAAAAGGTTTTGGACTGTCTACAACCAAATCGAGAATGCCTCAGATACAATAGCAGTCATGTCTTTCCAACAAGCCCTCCTACCAGGCAATGAGCTTCGGAGGGACTTGGTCATGCATCCCGTGGTCACTATGGCAGCATTGATGACCAGGGTAAACCGGTTCGTCAGGCAAGAAGCAGACAAAGCCCGAGCCCAGGAGTATTTCAACCTCTACGAAAACGACCAGACAGCTTCCAGCTCGGCGGATGTCTCCAGCTCGGCAGCAGCCTCCATCTCGGTAGCAGCCCCCAGCTCGGCAGAAGTCTCATCCAGCTCGGGAGGCAGCTAGATGTCTCCTATCATCACTTAGCTTCGACCGCCCGTCAGCTTCGATTGCACGAACCCTACCGTTATTTCTGGTGGCACGGTCCTCTACTGTCAGCTTCGATGACGCCGTCAGTTTCGATGACACCGGCACGACCCTCTACTGTCGGCTTCGATCGTACGACCCTCTACCGTCATTTCGACGGCACGATCCTCTGCTGTCAGCCTTGATCGCACGATTTTCTACCGCTATCAGTCATCCAGAGCCACCGAGCTCACCCTGGGGTCGTTTTATACACTCAGGCGTGACTCGCATTCGGCAACAGAGCCACCGAGCTCACCCTGGGGTCATTTTATATACTCAGGCGTGACTTGCGTTCGGCAACAGAGCCACCGAGCTCACCCTGGGGTCGTTTTATACACTCAGGCGTGACTCGCGTTCGGCAATAGAACCACCGAGCTCACCCTGGGGTCGTTTTATACACTCAGGCGTGACTCGCATTCGGCAATAGAGCCACCGAGCTCACCCTGGGGTCGTTTTATACACTCAGGCGTGACTCGCATTCAGCAACAGAGCCACCGAGCTCACCCTAGGGTCGTTTTATACACTCAGGCGTGACTCGCGTTCGTCAACAGAGCCACCGAGCTCACCCTGGGGTCGTTTTATACACTCAGGCGTGACTCGCGTTCGGCAACAGAGCCACCGAGCTCACCCTGGGGTCGTTTTTTACACTCAGGCGTGACTCGTGTTCGGCAACAGAGCCACCGAGCTCACCCTGGGGTCGTTTTATACACTCAGGCGTGACTCGCGTTCGGCATCAGAGCCACCGAGCTCACCCTGGGGTCGTTTTATACACTCAGGCGTGACTCGCATTCGGCAACAGGGCCACCAAGTCCTTGGGTTGATACACCCAGGATTCTTGGCCTCTAGACAACATCATGCTAGTCCGTCCACGTGCTGGTTTCCGCCTCACGCTGGTTTCGGCCTCATGCTGGTCTCGACCGCATTTCACGACCTCATGCTGGTCCGTCCACGTGCTGGTTTCCGCCTCACGCTGGTTTCGGCCTCATGCTAGTCTCGACCGCATTTAACGACCTAATGCTGGTCCGTCCACGTGCTGACTACGGTCTCACTCTGGCTCGGCCTCAAACTGGTGTTAGGCACATCCATCTCGACCTCAGCAGAGACTGTCATCAGGTTGATACACCCAGGCTTCTCTGTCTCGGCCTCAGATTATCTCAGGTTCATACACCTTGGGACTGACTTCAGGTTCATACACCCAGTCGCTCTCAAAACTTCGGGTTCATACACCCTCTCTTCTCCATCTAGCAGAGATTCTCACCGGATTGGTACACCCTGGCTTCTCCGTTTCAACCCAACCTCAGCAGAAGCATCGTCCTTCGGTTCGGCAACAGTGCCCGGCTCATGCAGTTCGGCAACAGTGCCATCAAGGCTACACGGGCTCCAGGTCCCGCGCCGGCCAGTCATCCCAAACAAAAGCAGCTCCGAGACGCAAGTGTCCTTATGTACTTAGCTTCTGACCTCAAAGAGAAGTCTAATGAGCTCAGAAGCTGGGGGGCTATTGTGTGGGGACATTTCCGAACTCATCGGAGTCCCGGCCAAGATGCTCCATCTCAGGCCCCCGCACCAGCAAGTCCATCCCGGCATGCTCGGTCTCGTGCTCCCGCCTTGGTCTCGGATGAGAGCTCCACGCCTCCTGTGCACAACTCCTCCACCTCAGCAGTGCACGCCCAGCAGTGCCAGACTGCTCCAGTTCGGCCAGCCTCCCCATTTCGGCAGCACTCGGTCTCGGCCTACTTCAACTAAACCGACTCCACATCACCAAACAGGTCAAGGCCTCTCCTGAGCTCAGTCACTCCAGCTCGGCACCATCTCTCAGCCTCGGCCACGCATCCAGCGACAGTGCCAGAAGGTTAACCAAAGAGAATATGACAGTTGTACCTCCAAGGACAGTCCGTCACATGATAAAGCGTACGGAAATATCACAGCTGCCCATATCTCTGACAGAAGCGGCTCCTACAGCTCCCAAGAAGCTAAGCCATAGGCCGATGGGACTGCAATTAAGGCAAAGAGGGCTATGATGGGACAAGTTCCTACCTCTTTGTCCCCTCTCTTCTCCTCTCTTCTTCTATATAAGCACAGCTACAGCTCCAGAGCAAGGGGAGGGCCAACAATTACACCACACTGCTGGTATAATCTTCTTCCCCAAAATCTCCATGCTAATGCTTAGTTCCCACACTGACTTAGGCATCGGAGAGCCTTGCGCCGCCCACGCCAGGGTCCTTTGATCCCCTCTCTGTTTCTTTCTCCCCTTTCAGGTTCCAGGCAGCTGATCTTCATCAGTTCTTTGAATAAGTCCTATCAGGCACCCCTTATTCTTATGAGTTACATTTTTTGCACTTACAGATGTCAAATTGCAATTTTTAAAAATATTTGGCTGGCTATCCATTTTGTATTTTACACCGATGAGATACAGCACTTGATGTTGGAAGAGTTTTACAAGTTAAGAAACTAGGTCTTCATAACCTAGTTCTTCCGCAACTTGTGAATGATAATTACAGTTTTTGAACCCTCATTCCCAATATCTCATTATGCAATTTATGACCTGAAACAAGTTTTAAAAAAAAAAAAAATAAATTATTGGAGTCATTGAGCAGATGCAGATGAGCACCAGTTTTGGTAACCCTAGTGGTACCATTATCACACTTCAGAAGCTATCAATTTCAATGGTATGAGAATCCTCAATCAAAGGTCCTCAACTAGGGAGATGTATAGGACTCAGTCCATTAGTTGATTAAACGTCACATGTGATCTATTATTTCTAGATATTGAATCAAAGCTTTACAGATCTATGGCATATCAACCTGTGAGCATAAAGACTAAAGAGAAGGAGAAAACAACACTCTGATTACAGGTCTCATAACCCCATATATGAATATAGAGGCAAAATGGAGCCCTTTATTTCCCATTCACAATTGAGTTCAGGTAACTTTTTTCCAATGGTAGTTGCTTTTGTTGATTGAAAAAATAAAAAGAGAATACACAAAAAATAGCACTAAGATGATTATGGATCTTTCTTTCAGAGCAATGCACGACGGCACCAAAATAATAATAAAACCCATTTCATCAAAGAAAAGAACTTAATTAGTAGCAGAAATCCTTTTCCATGGTATCTATTCACCATGGATTCTGCTGATGTTGCAAAATTTTCATACAGTGGAAAGGACATGTACATAAAGTGATGAATAAGTCACTAACTGATGAGTTTTTAGTTAATATATACTAGCACAATAACCCGTGCTAACCACGGGCACGACCCACGTGGCTAGGGTCCTTGTTCCATTTAACTACTTTTGATATTGTTTTGACAAATAATTATAAATAAGTATTGTGTGGTGTAGTAGTTAGGTTAGTTATTTAAAAAGGCAAGAGGCCATGATCATGAGATCAAATCTCTTAACCCATGTGCATTTTTAGTTTTTTTTTTTTTACCATGGCGGCTCAATAAAAAGTCAAAATGTAAAATAGTGTGGTCAAAATTGAATTCAAAACCTTCAGCTTTAATATATTATAATGGCATCTTACGAGGGCCCACTGGTTCAATAAAGTGATGAAAAAAAAAAGCTAGATCAAGTTTCATGGCGGATCATTCCTGACAAATTACTTTGATTTTTTTTTAAATGGTAATTTGTATTCATCAAAAGCTTTACAGAATAAAAGAGTTATCCTTAGAAGCGGCCGAGAAACCCAAAAAATACAGTGACCACTCAAAGGGAGGAAGTACTATACAAAGGGCACTAAGGCTCCATGGAATAGTCAAGTACCCATTCTATTTTTGTACTCATCAAATTGCTGATCGTTTGCTGTATTGGTTCATTACCTCTCCATCTACAAAGACATCTGAGTGGGACAGTTGCTAATTTGGATGCACCATATATTAGCTTTGGCTATTTCATGAACACTGATTTATTTCTCAGCTTTTGGATATTTTACTGCCTCCCAGCAGAGCTTAAGAATTCAAAATCTTGAAACGGAATCTATGATGATGAAGGATATAAGGTGGAGATGTAGATGGGAGCTTGACTTTCTGGAATTTGAAAACTTGGCTGGGTATTCATTTCCATATTTCCTCAACTCATTTTCCATAAATGGGAGATTACTTGATGGCTTCTGAATTTTCACCTTTGTTCCTTCAATTTTAGTCACTTTTGGAAATACATTTCTTAGAATTTTAAGGAATTCAAATTCCATGCTAACAAACGGACCAGTAAAGATAGTCAATGAAATGTATTTCCTTATTGCTGAAACAATACGTAAGATTTCGGTTTCTTCAGACTGATCATGTACACTTTCAGACCCAAAAAAAGGAAACTGCAAAGAAAATTCAAGGTCTATATATGTTACATCCACATGGTAGAGAACACCACAGAAGCATGCAGTAGTTAAAGAATTAATATCCAGATCCAAATGAATATTATCATTTCCAAAATGGGACCCTCAACACAGATGGCTCTGATCATCCAAACACTAGAATCTTTCAGAACTCGGAACTGGGATCATTCTACTATTGGTGGATGCTGTTCCTAAAAAATTCAAATCTTTTGTACCAATGTAATATAGAAAAGATATATGGTCTACACCAATGCATTAAGCAGCTGATCTAAATGGATATGATAAGGCTAAAACAAATGTAATTGAATTTTAAATAGATGTCGCATTCTTCAACACCAGAACCATTTTGGGTACTAACATTCATCAAATTCAACAATAAATTCTTATTTATTTATTAAAACTAACATCCATATATTTATTTTGCCCTACAAGCAAAGATACTAGATGTCGAATACGAAAAACAGAAAAATAGCATCTCATCATATGTCACTGAGAGCTACTAGACTTAATAAAACCCTAATTTCAGTAAGTGTTCAACATTATTCAATGCTGATCAAGTCCTAACAATGTGCAATGCACTTCTTGCAGTCGAAAATGCAGTGCTTCTGCCTGTTAAAGTCTCTTGTGCTCACACCTTCCAGGGTACCCCTGCAACTTTTAGGACATACCAATTTCTTTTTATGGCATGATCCATAGTTATAACAAACTTTAAACCTAGCCGAATCATCTTCGGTTGCTCCAGCATCAAGCTTTCTATCAACATGCAACCCTTTTATAGGCCTTGTTTCAGTCTCATCTTCTGTTGATTTCTTTCCCAACCAAAAGTGGCTTCCTTTTGCCAAAAGCCCGCTAATCTTGCTACCTAGACTGGCTGGAACATGAATTTCCGACTCAATTGATGTAGTACTTTTTGTGGCATCTGCGACCATAGCCAAGATCAGGACCACTACTAATATCTGGAAAGAAGTTTTCATCTCTACTCTTTACTCTTTTCACATACTTTCTTGGGGATTGTAAGAGATATATAGGGAATTGAGTTTTTTTTTTTTGCATGGCTTTCTTGTGGGGTAACTGTTTTAAGAAATGGAAAGTGTGTGGAGAGGCATGAATGTGTGAACCCAAGTGTAAAAATGCATGCTATGTAAGGAATATTAGTTGAGAAGGGATAAATTATGCTACCATTTGCTTGATCATGTAATCATAGGAACTGTTACATTGCTATCAAGTTAAAATATGTTGTAAATAAACTTAGTTTTGGGGTACCTCGTCCATCTCCTGGTCAATATTATACTTGTTTCTAGAAGTATGCCCAACCAAACAAAGCAACTAGCTATGCATTACTATAATAGAGGATTCATGCATTTGGATAGCCTGTGTTCGCAGTGGTTTTGTTCTTTGCATGACTTGATAAGTTATAACAGGCAAACGAGTTACAACTTACAACAATAATGTTGATAGGAAGCAAACTACAGGGCAACCTGTAGTTCTTTTGGCTTCTGTTTCTGTGTAGTGTGAGCTAGTTGTGCTCACAATGCTCAGAGACATGAATCCATCATTATATTTTGTCTATACTTCAATACAACACAATTACCTTCCCAAAATAAATAAATAAAAAACTATAGGTAAACCAAGCTTTGAGGATCCAGAACACCTGCAAGGGGTGCCGAAGCACTGATCCAGCTTGGGCTCAACCGGGCTCAACCCATTTTGGGCTGGGTTCCATCTTGGTTTTAATTAGTACTCGAGGCAGCCTATGAACACCCTGTTGGAAATTGTCATAATCTTTTTGTAACTTAGCATGATATCCTCCATCCCACATTGGATATGGTTATATAGAGGATGTCATTTATATATGATTCTTTGGATAGCCTTACTGTTTTAGTGCGAAGGGTTTGGATATAGGCTTAGGCTTGGAGCTATTTAATGGGTCTTTATTTTGGGTTTTATTGGGCCCAACTTGGGTTGACCCAATCCCATTCCGGGATGAGTTGGGCTTTTTTAGGCCCAATGTTTGATTGGACAACAAGGTAGTTTTAACGCCATGTAGCAGTTGTTGTCCTGACATTCCAGTATGCTCTTTCATACTTCCGCAACTCTTCCTACGAGCATCTCTTCACACTATTGGTCATCTTCCAACCGTCTCATCAATGCAGAAAGCCTTTAAATTCTGTAGCCATCCCCACTCATTGGATAACTTCTAATTATATCTCATCTAGCCCATCTAATGCTTCCAATTATCTCATCCAGCCCATCAAACAATTAGTCTTCAATTATTCTGGGTGATCTCATCCACCCATCTAGCCATTAATCTTCAAGTGCTCTGGGTGGACAATTGGTGATCAACATGTTGGTCTAGTTACTGCAAACTACAGTTCAACATCTTGTTTTATCTTGGAGGCAAATTTGTTGGGTTACCTGTTTTATCTTAGAGGCAAATTTGCTGGTAACCCATTTGCCAGACATCTATCTAGTGGAGGGGCATTTATTGCCTTAAGGAGAGCATGACCCGCGAGTCAGGCAATCCATCAAATCAAAGCCTATTATCATTAATAATTTTCTCTACACACCCTAAGCCTTGCTTGGATCTTAGTAACCTCAGTTATCCTAAATAAGGATTTTAAAAGTGGGAGGCAGCTATTTTGTTCCGTTCTATGTTTCCTTAATTCATACTAAGGTGCCATCACCATTCAACCATGAGTGTGTCGGTAAGACCCATCTCACCTTACTTTTGATTTATTTTATTCTTTTGCTTAGTTGTATTATTGATAAGGAGTGATACTTTCTACTGGAAGACCCAAAAATCAATCCCTAGCTATATATGTTTGTGATGTTAATGTGGCAACATCACTCAACTATGAGTGTGTTGGCTCCTTACTTTTTCATTATAATAATATAGGCCAGCCTCTTTGAGGGATAATGTGCAGCTAGAGATCCCAAAAACATTGCTTCATATCTGCCTTCAATTGATCCCCTTACAAATTACAAAAGAATTATCTATTCTAGCTAGGGTGCAAGGCCTAAATTAGACAACCTTGTATCACTATCAATCTATCAATTTAAGAGAGAGAGAGAGTCCTTAGATTCCAACACTCATCAACATGACATTTACTATTTATTCAATATATCATGATTCCACACCAACACATTCATAGTTGAGTGGTGTTGGCACCTTAGTATCACCCACATGCCCTACGATTGACCCCCGGGCCTTCAAGTTAAAAATATCACTCATGACTCAAACAACAATAACAACACCATATTAACTTACTTTTTCTGTTAGTTCCGCGCCAATTTAAATAGAAATGTTTTATATGGAACTTTTAACATTAAATCTATATCACTATTAAAAAAGGGACCTAGAATGGCTTGTAACGCAAACATTATGACAAAATAAAGATCGACTTTCTGAACTGATTAATTTATTTAGCTACCTGTGCACATCTCAGTTTTGGTAGGACACCAAATCAGAAATTGTCTTACCTCAATTTTGACACTTTTAAGAGCCTGTACTCATGAAACTTACCTCTCTGTCGAGCAAAACTTTCAATTATCTGACAGGATCATCACTTTGCACACCTAAAGTTATCCATCCAGACAATCTGAGAAAAAACTTGATATTTCATATTCTGAGTAGTAAACTAGACTATTGAACTCTCAAAGCTCAAGGGTAGAAATAAATGGCAGTCTGATAATAGCATTAAGCTGATATCGTTTGGAAGAAAAAAGAGGAAGAAGATATTAGCATGCTTTAAATAGACACACACTGTTTGCACTTGGGGAGATATATAAGCTGAGTCGGGATCTTGTGAGGCTTTACCCGTTGGTGATCATGAGTGGACCTACGGGCAGTCTGCCATGCACGCAGGGCTACTGTTCTATGCTCGGGCAAGGACCACCCATGGTGACATGGTGGACTGTGAATGGCCGGTCACTGTGGAAAAAAGCCTTAGATGATCCCAATTCTTACACTTATCTCCTGTCAAGCTCCTCTATAAGCAGCTCATCTTACAAGATCGATATTGATTTTACACTTTGAAAACATACAACCATTTCTATTATGCGCCGGCCCAACCCAATTTGAGTGGGATATGACTTGACTATTTATCCAATAAGCTGGCTAGTAAGGATTGACAGACTAAGGCCTACAGACCATGTCCCAGCCCAACCATAATGGGTCCAGCATTTGACCACTAGTGGTGCCTCTAGATACCTGGGACCAACTTCTAAGCCATGAATTTGACTATTAGGTGCAATATCTAATGGGTCATGCTTCAATGAGCCCATATAGGCCCACCTTTTGTTCCAAACAAAAAGAACTATATTCCTTTTTTTCCCTTTCTTATGTGTGTGAGTGTGATTTTTGTCATTGGTAAGTCGAGAATATAGCTGATATGTTGAAAATATTATCATAATGTTGAAATATTTATAAAACATTGTCAAAACTGAAAAATGTAGAAAAAAAAGAAGTTAATATATTATCTCAGAAAATAATTTTATCTAAAGGATGCTGAGATATTATTTTTTATTTGGAGTTTTCCATTGGATATTATCGTGCAAATATCGTGGAAAAAACTTAGTTTTTAAATAAATAAAAGTAAATAACTAAATAAATGTAATATACTGTTAAAGATTATTTTTCATCAACTTCTATGATTTTTTTCCAATTTGTTCTGATATTTTTGCAATTTCATGGTTTACTTCAAAATCAAAATATTCAATATTTTAAAAGGTACTATCTATGATAATATGATGACATTATCGTGAGATATGTTTTTGATATTAAACTTTTATGACTTAAAAATAAGGACACCTAATTATATCTTATGCTCCCATTAACTAGGTTGAGTTACGTTGAAACATTTTCATTGTAGTCTCTCATTTAATTATCATTTATGCATGTGGGAACCATTGAGATGTGCATGTTTCCTTTAAAAAACTAATTTGGGCGTTACAGAGAATGCTTCGTATCAGATTAAGACCAATGCCAAATAAAGATATTAGGGTAGGAAGCTCTTGTTTCAAATTAAGGTGAGTGCCAAATAAAAGGGCCGGCACTAGTAATCTAGATGGGCCCAAATATGATTGGGGAGAATTTAGACCCACTACAGATAAAGAGCACGGAGAGAGGTTTCAGTTTCAAAGGTGGGCCCCACTTATTGTTGTATAGCACTATCCTCTCAGGAGAATTTTTGGATGTCTGGGATTTCCTTAATCCGTCACTTTCCTCCTTTAGCTGTTTCTGTCTTTTTGAAATGGGTGTGGCCCACCTGTGGCACGTAACATGGTAGAGCCAGTGCTCACGTGCTCCAGACACAAGTTCCGTTTCATTTGGCTGGTTTCGCACGTGGCAACTCACTGAGGGAATGCAAAGCAGTTTGGCAAATTTTCACAGATTCTCTCTCTTTTTTCTTTATCCGTAAGGGCCTGTTTGGATAGGCAAAAAATAGAGTAGAGTGAAGTTAAATGGGCCCTAACTGTCTAAAATTTCAACTCTACCCCGTTTGGATGAGTCTGGCCTAATAGATGAAGTAATGTTGTGAGCCATATGTACTCCATTTCACTTCAACTCTAACTACTTCCATTTCCTTGAGTAAAAGTAGATTCTACTTCAAACCTTAACTTCAAAATAAGCATCCAAATGGAGTGAAATGAAGTATTATATTTTAACTTCAACCTATTTCTCTTCACTCCACTCCACATATAAAATCCACTTCATTTCACTCCACTCCTTATTTATCCAAACAGGCCCTAAGGAAAGTATTTATTAAACAAACTACAAAATATTTACAAGAGAAGGATGACAGAAGGAAGAACAAGAGAAAGAATGTGTTTTTTTTTTTAACAGTAATATTATTTGGAAGCTGTGTATTTGCACCTAAGCATTTTGCTTTTTGGAAATAACATGGGTTAGCTTTAGAGATTTATAGAGTCAAAGCATTTCGCATTTTCTTTTTGCGAATTACGATGCAGAGGTGCTAACGCCACTCACCATGAATGTGTTGACATTTGGCCTTTGAAAATAACATCATTGTAACAATAAAAATAAGATACATAGGAATTAAGTAAGAACATCATTGTTGAGCTCCACGAAAGGATTTCGAAAGAGGTGGGCAAAGGTATAAGGTGACAATGTAGATGGGACATTGACTTTCTTAATATTTGAATTACTAGGGTGATGGCTTGGGATCATAGTTATTAATTTCGTACCGTTTCGGCCGAAATGGCCGAAATTTTTCATTTCGGTCGAGTGGAGTTTGAATTTTGATCAATCTCGGCTGAAATGGAATTTTACATAATCAATTTTTTTTTTTTTACTTTTTTTACACATATATATTTTGTATTTCTTATATTCTTCTAAAATATAATTCCAAAAAAAATACTATAATGGATTAAATCTATATTTATTACTTTTTTTTATTTTTTACATATATATATGTATATATATTATGTTATATTTTCCTCGAAATGTAATTCTAAAAAATTTCGCCGAAATCCCGAATCGGCCGAAACTTTTCATTTTACAGGCCAGAGCGAAATGAGGTCCAAAACAATATTAACAACTATGCTTGGGATTCAATTTTCATCTCTCCCTGCTCTAATTCTCACTGTTTGATGGTATTTTTCTATATTCACACCATTTTTAACCACATATAGAAATAAATTTTAGGAATTTAATTACATATAAAACGAAAAACTGCTAAACATAAAGAATTAGTGGGGAGCACTTGTTGGAATCTTAACCCTTCAAAATGATTGTTACACAATACTCCTGACTGTCTTTTGAACATTTGAATATTATTTACAATGGGAGCAGCCCTTATGTATATCCAAGCCACCCACTAGAACTATAATCCCTTTAAGGGTTATTGAAGATTTTCATCCCTTATTATAAACAGTGACCATTGATCTGAAGCATATAAAGTAGTAATTGAAATGTACTTGCCCAATCCTATTGTAAGTAGCACCTGATCATCGTAGAAACTTCAAGTGGTGATGAATGAATGTCTAAGGTTTTCCTCAATCATATTTAGGTGCATTTTCTAAGAGAATCATTTGGGATTTTGGAGAGTTAAAAGTGATTAATAACTTTAAAAAAATATAGAAGAAAAATTCTACCTTTTGTGAAAATTAAACCATTGTTTGGTCTTTCTTGTTCAGCACTTCTTTTTTAACTTTTTCGAAAAACATTCAAAGGATGCACAGTACACTCGACCGTAAAAATATTCTATCAAAAAATATCAAAGACATTTTTTTGCAGCGGCGGAGCCAAGATTTCTTGTAGATAAATTTGTTTTTAAAAAAATATAGTATATATTTCCAACTTCTTTCGCTAATATTCAAAGGGAAATCCTAAATATGAAAATATCCAACATGTTTTTGAAATATAATTTCCCAAAACTTTTGAACAGTTAATATATTGAAATAAAAAGGTTCACTATAGTGAATCCAAACCTGAAAATAACTTTTTTTTCAGTGCTTTTGCATATTATTTCGCTTCGATTAATTAGATCCTTAATAGACTGATTAATAATTCACCCACATTTTGCTAAAAAAGATTTGTCTTTTGGGTTTTATGATGAGCCCCAAGATAGTTGTCATCGGCATGGATGGTTGATACTTGAGAGGACAACATTGATAGCCATTCACCATGTCACAAGGTGTGTGTAAATGATCTGATCATAAAAAAAGTTAGGAATCTAAATCTTTTAATAGCCTGTTTGTTAGTAGGATTCTAAGAATTTCTGTCGAAAAAAAAAAAAAGTCCTCAAAATGCCATTGGAAAGCATGCTTCCAAATGCTCAAGTGGCATTTAGGAAAGCTATAATTAGGATATTTTCAAAAATCAAGAGCAATATTCTTGAACACTAAAATTTTCTAAATTCTATGTAGAGCTTATCTACCACGAACTTATCCGTTTAAAATAAATGACATACCTTTCATTGTAGTATCTTATCAATATATTTTACTCAAATGAAGTTAGTCACGCGACAAGATTGAGCATAATCTTTTGATGGTATCCACTAAAAAGGAAGGTCGTGGTCAAGATTTTAAATTTTTAATAAATGAGCCCACATTTGAGTTAGTCAATGTAGACTTTTTGACTGTGGAATGTGGAGTGAGGCACCCACAGAATCCGTATTGAAATCGAGTAAGAGCCCAATACCGATTCCTATTGTCACATGCGTGCCCGAAGTAATAAAAGTTGAAACAGAAACAACCGGTCTACGTGCACCGAAAAATAAGCCTGAAAATGGCCCTGAAGCTCTCCCCTACCCTAGGATCTCATTTCAAAAGGAGATCCTAGGGTAGAGTTCGTTTCAGGGCCTTTTTCAGACTCTTTTTTTCGGTACATGCAGACTTTTCCAAACAGAAAACGCGGTGACGCATGTTCCCAGTTTAGTAGAAAGTAGATTTTGAATCCGACAAACCAAATACCTGCGGCGATCCGAGACGTTACAGAGAAAGTTGCAGACAGAGACACCTTTTTCTACTTATTTTTAGTTTAGGACATGTGTGTAACAGTGTAAGTTGTAAGGTAACCTTGAATTAATGTTTTTTTGTTTTTTTTAACCCCCATCAATCCATCCATGTGAAGAGAGGTGCCTCACCATTGATTGGAAGTTGTTTTCTACCATGACCTATCTCTGATGAGTATTTCTTCGTTTTAAAGGATGCCGGAATTCCGAATAAGTGATACCGGATTACTTTTGTAACAACAAGAAAAAAAATCCTTTGACGTTGTACAAATGTATCCTAAAAACAACCAAGATAAAGTTTATAAGATTAATGTAGCTCTTAAATACAGTAAATCTTTAGCTTGTACCCAATAAAAACGGTTCCCCTAATGGGTTTCAAGTTGGACTGTGCAAGTTGAAAACCCCACCCAGCACTTAATTGAGTTCCCTGAGAAGAAATGAAAAAGATCCAAACAAATATCATTATTAAGATGACAATAATAATTTTTAATTAAGAAAAAAGATGGAGGGTGAAAATAAAAACAAATATCCAATCAATAGAGTATATATGATTTTTTAGGTGTAGGACTATAGACTCAAATATTATGAAAAAAAAAAAAAAACAACATAGTAGATGCATATTGATTTATATATGTGGTTCAGGTGATGGGAGCTCAGCTAAATGCATCTCAATCAGTTGTGATTAAAAATCAGAAAAGTGAAATCATATCTGAATTTTAAGTCAAAATTCTAGTGGAAAAATGTTTTAGGTAAAAATTAGCCCTATCAAACTTGATTTAAAAACCTTAATATTTAACAATCTTTTAATTTTAGATTTATTTTTTTTTCATTTTTAGATTCAATCCAACGGTGAATAAAGGTCCGCTGAGTGAAAAATTAGTTCAAGTGTGAAATCACAGGTATAGAATTTGAAGAAGTACGTACACTCATCAAAGGTGGGCCTTGAGTGGGTCCCACAAAGTGAGAAGAATTTCTCTCTTTTGACACCATGTTGGTGTCCCACCATGACCACGTGGCACATTCTGGGTAGTCAAATATCTTCCATCGTTATCCTGACCCCAACATCTAAACACTATTATAGGAATACATATATCCATTTGTGAAGATATTCTCAACTAAGATGTTTCTGAAATTAACCTTTCCAATGTCTGGAAGAAGATTACAATTTACGAGCGTTCAAAACTGAATACTAATAAAGACACCACCTTGTAACACCTTCTTTGGTTTTTCATTTTCTACTGTTTTTTTCCTTCTCTTCCTCCCCATTACATACCATGTCGAGAACACTGTCCTCATCTTCGCATTCCAATCTCGATTGCTTTCTCAAATGCACGACTCCTTCAATTCCATTGCAGTCTTCCTCAAAGGTTTTTACTTTTCATGTTATTTTCTTACCAGCCTCATGTCACACTTATTCATACTTTTATTTATGTTAAGATTACAATGATGGTAGTATGAATACAAGACTTTTGAAGAGATGGGTGATCAAAATCTTGTCATTTCCTTTTTATATCATTTTGATGGGAATGAAATGATTTGGGTTCATCTTGATTTCATTTTTTTTCCTTTCTGTTTTTTTTTTTTTTTTTAATCTGATAACTGCCATCTTTTGATGAAAAATGGGATTCTTATGCCATTTAGGCTGGGTCTTTAGCTTTTGTAATTCCAATATTGATACTCTTGTTTTATTTTTTGAATTGCTCTGATTTAGTTTTGTTTATTGTTTAGTACTGTACATTGATTTTGTTTGGTTCATCATCTAGCTAAGTCTAAATTTGGGTTTGTGTTTTGAAATGGATTTTGAATTAAAAAAAAAATTTTGTTTTCATGTCTCAATGAGTTTAAGAAAAACATGGGAGCTCTAAAACTTTCTTTTTTTTTTCGAAAATATCAGGATATTGTATTTGTCTAAAAGAAAAACAGAAATTCTCTTTTTTTTTTCTCCTTTTAAGTATCTCATTTGAAGATTTTAGTGCTCCTCTTGCAAAAGATTCTCTTAGTTTATAGTTCCAATCTATCAATGAAAATTTTATCATTTACTTCATTTCAAATCCTTGTCCTTCTAAAAAAGATAGAAAAAATATCTCCTTTTTGTTAAATCGATGTTTAATATTACAAACTTCATGTTTTCCTCTGCCATTGCAATCCAGGTTTTTTAAGATTTGCAGCTAAAAGATTATTTTTCCTGATTCTTCAATTTTTTTTTTTTCCAAATCAGAGTGGCATTCAGGGTCTAAACAACCTTTCCCTACCTATCAATAAAAAAAAGATTGAATACTTCACCTTGAGAGATCTTTGGGACCAATATGATGAGTGGAGTGCTTATGGTGCTGGAGCTCCAGTTGTCCTCACCAGCGGACAGATGGTTGTCCAGTACTATGTCCCTTATCTTTCTGCCATCCAGATATACACCAGCAAATCATTCACCCCTTTCAGGTTCTTGAATCTTGATTCAATTCCTTTGTTTCCTTTTCAATTTAGATTTTTCCTTCCTAGTTATTACATGTTTGATGGTGAAATCTTGTTTTGAGAATTGTAGTGGAGTTTTGAGGGAGGAGAGTAATGTGGGTGAACTTGAGAGCGATTCGTGGAGCGAAGACAGTGAGGGTAGTAGTTTATCAAGATCTCTGAGTAACAATTCAAGCAGGGGTTCAGACACCGCATCGGAGGATTCAAGCTTTGATCAAGAGGGAGCGTTGGCGATGAAAGATAAACTCGGGCACCTCTACTTTCAGTATTTTGAGAGTTGTTCTCCCTATGGAAGGATTCCTCTTATGGACAAGGTATTATAAATAATCATTGATCATTGCAGTTTGTAAGAGATTGTTTTAGAATTCTATAGTTCTAATTGGTCTATAATTTCTATGGACAAGGCTTTCGAATTGTCGTACTCTATTGCAGTTTTTAGTTTTAAGGTAATCTAAGTTTGATTTCCGTTTCGTGCAATAAAATTGTGGTCAGTTTAATGTTTTCTGCTTTATTTGATCGTAGATCACTGAATTATCAAGGAGTTATCCAGGTTTGATGTCATTCAAGAGTGTGGATCTTTCACCAGCTAGCTGGATGTCAGTGGCATGGTAATTTGATAACTCCTACAGTAGATGATTTTTTGCTTTTCTTGAATGAAGCTGTGGTCTGAGGATTTTTTCAAGTTGTTTTCAAGATAGGTTGATAGCTGGTGTTAGGTAGATTGGTCTTGTGCTTCCTAACAGCTTAAGCTTTTGGGAAGTGTTAGCTAGTCGGACTTCACATGGCATCAAAGCCATGCAAGGTCTTGAGTTCGAACCCTGAAGAGGCCTTCTTTCCCCAGGTTACATGCTCGTGTGGGTTGTGAATTTGAACGACATCCCAGAGAGAGAGAGAGAGTTATGTAGATTGGTCTTCCACTTCCTAACAACCTGAGCTTTTGGGATGTATTGGCTACTCAGACTTGACAAGGAGTGACTCTTGTAATGCTATTTCATGGGTATCTCGTATGAGTGCTTGGAAATTCCTGTACATTCTTAGTGAGATTAAATCTTTATTTGGTTCACTTTTAGGTGGTATTTTGGCACGTGAATCATTCTACCAATGAAATAGCAGGCATGTTGGCTAACCTTTTGTCGGGTCTTTTGGCATGTGAGTCATTCTGTTACCTATTCCCCCCACAAAACAACAGTAGATTACTTGTTTCTCTTCTACGTTTCTATTTTTCATAAGAAGAAAATAGAGGTAGAGAGAACGATTCATGGTTTCCACCCCTGTTCTTGTCCACCTTAGAGAATTGGAAAGACTTCATAAACGGTAATACTGATAGTTGGATAGAAGAACTCCATTAGAGAACTTCAAAGGTGACCTCTCTGCTTTTTCTAACTTTCTTTCAATCCAAATGACACTAAGAGAATTAAAAGACATTACACTTGACAATCTGATAAAAAGGACTTAAATAAGAGAAGAATATCAATATGACTATTGTGATTCTAGACTCAAAATCACTTCTATTTTTCTCACCAATTTTACTGGCATAGGTAACATCCCCTTAACCTTGGGTAATTGATGGGTCAATTGGGTGGTGGTTGGAATATACTTCTGAAATGCAAATTCTTTTGTCAATAGGAAAGCCCTCATCTGTGTGTTTCTTTAATTGAAAAAGGCAACTGCATGAGGGAAGGTGGTTTTTAGGGGGTTAGGCTTTTGTCCACTTCTGAATAGTGAACTTAGGTGTTTTCTTGTGGTGTTCTTATTTGACCTTTTCCCCCTCTGATTGGTGGATTTCTGCTGTTTATTAGGTATCCTATTTATCACATTCCATCAGGGAAAAATGTGAAGGATTTATCTGCTTGCTTCCTTACATATCATACTCTGTCCTTATCTTTTCAAGGTATGTATTCATCTATTGTTATATAATTAAAATTACAAAAGGGAAATCTCCCTCTCTTTTTTAATTCTTTTAAGAGATTGTTGTAACAGTAGTTGAATTTGGTTATTATATCATTAACCAAACAAACAGATAAGGATGCATACCATTAAAAATGTTGGTGACATTCATCAACCTTTATTTTTTGTTCTGTAGGCTCCCATGAAAACATTTGGTCGATGTGTATAATATCAATATGCTTTATATATGAAAAACGCCTAGCTTGCCAGTTGTCTTCATTTATTTATTTTATGTATGTGGTATGATGATTTGGTTAGGATGTAATCTAATCTAGTCAAGGAACTTGGATTGATATCCCTCCCAAATGGGGTCCAACTCAGTTCTTTACTCTATTTTTGTCTCTTCAAAATATTTGATTTTGACTTTTTTTAATATATAAAAGTCAAATGAGCAAATCATCCAACAGCATACTGGATCTGATTCCCTGCTACTTCTCAGAAGAACAAAAAAACTCAATTTTCATCTAACATTAGATTAAGAAACTCAAATATCTTTAATCAGTTTCTGTAGCATGGTTTAATTATCAGCTTGTTTAAATCACAATAAGAGGAGTGCTTTTCTCTGCCTTCTTCAGCAGTTGAAAATTTCCTGGTTCCTTATGTTTGATGCTCTGTGTTTCCTTTTTGCTTCTGGTGCTGTCATTCTTCCATTGTCTGAATGGGCATGTGATGAGTTTGGCACTTACACTTTAAAACATGAAATTTGTAACAATGTACTTGCGCTGTTACTCCTAATATAGCAAATTGTTTTGCTGTAAAGCTGTATGATTAGTATCTTGTACTGCTCTTAGTCTTCTTTTCATGAATTTGGCTTCTTTTATTTGTTTAGTATCTGTCTTCTTTTCCTTGAGAAAGACACTAGCTGATAGTGGCCAATACATGTCCATGAACTAATAAAGGCCAATGCATTATCCATGCTCTGGTACTACTTTCACACCCAAAAGGAATTCCACGTTGTTGCAGCTTTCAAGGTTTTTGTATAACTGATATTCTAGGTCCCATTGCCTACTTTGCTCTGAATTCCTAGTAAAGGAGGTTCTATGGTAGGAGTATTAAAAAGTAGATGTAGACGGAACAATCACTTTCCTAAGATTTGATTTGCTAGGGTGATGAGTAGGTAATCATTTCAGTACATCGACTCTACAAAAGGACCTTAGAATACTTTGCTAGGATCATCTTCATCGCTCTTTCATCAACCGTTTTCCTTGCAAGTCCACTAATGTGCATTGCTTTGGTTAAATAGGCTCTGTGCCTATGCACATGAATACTATGTTGTGTCAGTGATGGAGATATTTTTGCTGGTAGCATGAAAAACAATCAAATAATTCTGCATAGTTACTTCTCTAAGTTGCTTTAGTTAATTTAAATGCCTAGAACACTTCCAG
The DNA here is from genome assembly GCA_012931725.1 of Litsea cubeba. Taxonomy (NCBI): domain Eukaryota; kingdom Viridiplantae; phylum Streptophyta; class Magnoliopsida; order Laurales; family Lauraceae; genus Litsea; species Litsea cubeba. The sequence continues at coordinate 119,723,642 of CM022945.1, forward strand.
TTTTCCATCCTTTTCATTCTTTTAAGCTATACATTGCATGTCTTGTCTCACAGGTAATTTGACTGAAGACAAGGACAAGGGAATTTGTTCTACAGAAGATGGGCAGAGTGGGAGGAAATGTAAAGGAGAGAGCAGTAGCATCCCTCTTCCACCATTTGGTCTGGCCACTTACAAGATGCAAGGAAACCTTTGGATAAATCCTGAAACTTCTGACCATGATAGGATCATCTCTCTCCTGAACGCTGCCAATTCCTGGTTGAAGCAGCTGAGAGTCCAACACCATGACTTCAACTATTTCAACTCACACTGTGTACTTAAATGAATGAAAACAACCATTGTATCAAGAACCCTTGATGATCCCCTCTAAAACTGGGAAAGGAAACTGTGTGACGAGGGAGGAATTTTACAGTCTTCTTCGCTATTTTCTTTTTAGGCCTAAATGGTATCATGTGAGACCTGCAGAGAAGATGCCTGTGAGATGACATTCTTAGGAGCTGGAGCACTGAAGCAGGAACAAAGGACTTGGATATGTTCTATCTGTAGAATATTGATGAAACGAGAAGAGAAAAAATACAGAGAGTTGTACCTTGTAAGCTTGTGATTTTGGACATAAATTTTGAATTTATTTGTCTTATAAAGCATAGAGGTTTCATTTCAGAGATGATAAGAAATGTCCTTGTGTAAGTTGCTAGTATTTTGAGCCATATGACTATGGACTGTCTTTACTCATACATTAGAGAAGAGATGTGCTTTGCTCACTAAAAGTGGCTGAACTCCCCTTAATAATAGCAATACTTGCGGCAACCACACAAAGGAACAATTACTAACAGTTTTGTTTTCAAGCAATTATTAAATGGTGTGTATAGTGTAAATATTAAAAAAGCTTGGTCGAATGGTCTTCCTCAAATCTGAATTTTGTTCTGTTTTGTACTCTTCTCTAGTCTCTAGTTCTCCTCTGTGGAGGATGCAAACGATTTGATCAGCGACCCAGGCATAGATACTAGAACTAGATGGTGAGGAACTGTTGATACCCATCATTCCAATGGTCTGGATCACATCAACAATGGATCCCACATGTTAGCTGAAACAATGGATGATGCAATCAGTGATAATTAGATGATGTGATCCAATCAGTGGTCTAGGCTTTGCAACAAGCTATACTGGAGAAGACCCATAAGAGCAAGCACCCTCCCTCCCTCCCTCTCCTTGTAGTCTATTTCAAGCTGCCTAGTGAGCTGTCCTTACCTTCTTCTATTGGGTCCTTCTGTTTTCTTCCGGTTTCCTTTAATGCATTTCCACATCATCAATGTCTTAGGGCCCATTTGTTTGCAACAAATTGAATTCCTAGGAATTCTAAGAAATGTATCCTATGATCATATAAAATCGAAGAAACAAAGGTGAATAATGATAGAATGCCTCCAAGCAAAATGATGATGATGATGATGATAAGAGGCCACAAATAATCTCACCTTTAATGAAAAATGGTCAGGGGAGATGGAAATGGATACCCAGATATCACTGAGTAAATAAAATTCTAGGAAAGTTAGGGTCATATGATCATCTCAACATCAAATCATTCACACCTCTTTATAATCCAGCATTGGAACCCATTTCAACATCATCTCTTAGAAATTTAATTCCATACAAACATTCTATTATCTGACACAATCATCACTTTGCACACCTAAAGTTATCCACGCAGACAAGCTTAAGAACAAATTGATATTTTAAAATCTGAGAGGTAAACTGGACCATCTAACTGCCATGGCTCAAGAGAAGAAATAAATCAGAGTCTGATAGTAGCATTAAATAGACACATTTTTTTGTGGGAGACGAAGCAATCTAAAACAGCTATTGACTTTCTACTGTATCAGCATCAGATAAGACAAAATGGTGACCTACAAGTTTCACTTAGAAAGATATGAAACTATGGCTCCTCTATAGAAGCTCATCTAACAAGGTACTGAGTTCTAGACATGACACAATAACAACCGTTGCTCTTATATGCTGAAGTATCTCAACCCTGTACCTTGCTTTTGATGAGTTTTGCTCGAGGAAGATATTAATTTCAGATAAACAATACTGTTATCAAAGTTCCCATATAAGCTCTCTTACAAGGCCCCAACGTCCTTTGTTTCACACTTTGGTGAATAACAATACTTCCTGTTATGGGCTGGAAAGTATCTCATTCTTGTATGTATTGCTTTGGGTTCCCGCTCGCAACAGACTAACTGAGCTTTCTATTACCATAGGAGAACTGATTATCAGGAACCCAATCAAGATCATCTCTGAACTTGACTGTAGCTCCAAACTCGATATTAAAAAGAAATAATAAAAAGCAAATAAAAAGAAAAAATAAATAAAGAAAAAATAAAAATCTGACTAAAGGAACTTTTAGGGCCTGTTTGTTTGCATTATAATACATAGGATTTATGCCATAGGTGGTTAAAAATGAAGACCAAAGGTGAATTTTCAATAATGAGCATTAGATAACCTTTCCTATTATGGAAATAGAATCAAAGGAAAATGAGAAATGAATAACTAAGGTGATTTGAAAACAAACAAATAGGACCTTAGAGTTTCAAATGTGTCAATTATAGTTTATAGAAAATATGATCTAGTTACAAGGTATGAATGTGGATCAGCTACCATATCATCAGGAAAGAGAACTGACAGCAATAGTACCGTAAATACAAATAAAAGAAAAATACTGTGGTGTCATCAGCAAAATGTAATCCCAGGAAACTGAATGATCATAAAAGGCAATAGTGGAGGAAACAAACCGAGAAAGATCCTAGTCGCAAACACATGTTTTAACTTTTGGTCACTTCATCAAGGGCTTTATTTGGTACACGTCACCACATTCTCAGGCCTACCCCATTCAACAGGTCTTACCCAATAGCCAAATGAGCCCATTAGACCATCCTAACCACTTGTTTTTTTTGACTTTGAGAACACACAAATGAATGGTAACAGAAAAAAGAGGAACCGCTCTGACTATTGTCATTTTCTCAGGAAAAAAAAAAAACCTCCAGACAAGCAGGTAAGATTGTCATCAAAATAAGTTTAGCTCTGTGGTCCATATTAAGCCCTGTAGGAACATGTTGAATCATCATACACATGGACCACATGTATCAAGACGGAATTACTGATACGGTGATACGTTAAGCAAAACATGAGTAAAACACAATGCTTAGCGAAAAATGAGTAAAATACAATGCTTTCTCCATTTAAAATACCCAATACAACTGTCCAAGAATATGTACAATTTAGTCAAGCTTTCAATTATAGAATTGGATAATACAGTTATTCAATCATTGAAGTGATGACTGTAGCACCTTTTTTTTTATCAGTAACAAACGATTTAATTGATAAAAACTAAAACAACCAAAACAACAAAGGCACCCATCAAAAGAATGGGGTACACAGGTATAAAAGCATTATGCCAACAAAGCAAAAACAAGATTCATAGAGAAGAAAAGCAGAGGAGAACATTTATCCACCCCTTGCTTAGCCAAATAGTCCGCCAAACCATTAGCTAACTGCCCCACACACAAAAAAACCCTATACCTTCATCTAGGGCTGGTTTTCTAGCTTTCTGTTTATACCATATTGCTAAAAACTGGCTAAATCCTTATGGTTTCGAACCATATAGCTTGTTGGAAATTACCAATTTGAGCCTAGCCTATTCTTGAAATCCTTGATGGGCTCAAGAACAATCTGATTGTTTATACAGTGATCCCTAGGCTAGTGGAGATTTGAGTCTTCCATTGGGAACCTCAATCAAAATCAAAGGACCAGCATTTCTGGGATTGTGACTAGGCCTAACATTGTCTCTTAATTGCTAATTTGAAATTCTGCATAACTTAAGGTGGAATGGGCATTATTTTATAAATTGATATATAAATGTTAAATGTTCCTTGATCTCAAATTCATGGTATGAGGCTAGTTTCCAATTTCCATAGTCTTGGGGCCAACAGTCTTGGCTCTTAGTCAGAGACTATACCTGCTGAGTAAAGTAGTTAGTAATAATTGACTCTTAATTAAAGAGTAAGGATTTTGATCTCATGAGAGGTTTTTCAAGTAGATCATGATTAAGAAGTCTTCTCAAACCTTCAATTTGTCGATGATATGATTTTGTATTTAGTTCGACACAACAGGAGTGTTAAATAAAAAGAATGAGAGACAAGTTTCAAAAGTCAGTTTCAGCCATATGATGGAAAGCCTTAAAATTTAACTAACATCAAATTGGTTCCGTCTTAGTTCCGTTAAGCGACTTAGAGACTCTACAATTATTGTATATCACACCCATAGTCTAGGATCTAAAATATAAAAACAAGGAACAAACAATCATATGATTGTTATCTTCCAAATCAATAGAGAGCTCAAAGTGTGGCATGTTTACTTTGTAAAAAGAAGTTGGTTAACTGTGAAAACAAGAGGCAAGAGTACTCTGGAATGTATATTGAGTTCTAACCACGATGTGGGAGAATAAATTTAAAAAAAAAAAATTTTAAAAAGGAAGGAAAGAAGCCATAGTGAACTGATCAAATGTAGATGTTGTGCACGTGAAGTTGTTTAATTTTGGAAACCCATCATTCACCAGTAAACCAAGCCAGAAAAGAAAAACTAAAACCATAAAGCACCAAAAAAAAAAAAAAAAAAACCAAGCAACACAACAAAAAGGTAGAAAGACGAGTTAGACCATTGACAAGAAAGAACACCAATTACACTAAGCATCAAAAGGAGAGAATATAGAACAAGTTTCAAGATCATAGCCACAACGACTGTACCACATTAAGATTGCAAATCTCCATCAAGAGATCTCATAGAAGAATCCACAACGACTGTACCACATTAAGATTGCAAATCTCCATCAAGAGATCTCATAGAAGAATCAACATTTCATCCTTTTTATAACTAGTTCCAGAACATGCATATCCACATCATCAACATTACAGCCTTACGCTGTTACGCAACTATCTAGGAGTGGCTCTGTGAGTTCTACATCTCCAAGCCCTAAATATAACAAGTGTCATATGAGTTAATGAAAGATAAATAATAATAATAATAATTAAGAGAAATTGTGATAAACAAACACTGAGTCGATAGAAGATAAAATAATATCATCACAACAATTATCAAGAACAATCGAGCGGGCCAACCATAATGCCTTGGAGGATGAACGAAATAAAATTGAAAGAGAAAAACAATGAGAGAAATGATATAAATAATGTTAGAAAACATAATTAGTTTGTTCGCGGTTGGAAACAAACACACATATGGGACTCTTACTAGAGTTCTAGGCATGCAGCAGGGCTGCACCATCTATTCTAGTAGTTATAAATAAAGATTGCTAATAGAAACGTCATGGTGTTCATGGTGTTCTTCTAAGAATAGCTTATCTTCGGAATCTCTCAAGAAGGATGGATAAGGAGTTGCAATCCATAAAGGAGGTGATATGGTGGGATGAAATCGATCAACAAAAAGTTCTTCAACTGTCCCCTCCTCGGGTCTGAAAATACCTGAATCACGGCATCCATGTGAAGTATGATAATGCCTTTCCCTGACATTGTCTGCGAAATATATACAATTTCCTATGAAGCCCGGGAATTGGCTAGCCCTCACAATGAAGGGAGAATTGAGCCCCAAGAAAACAGCACGGTCGCCTAAGCTTTCCACCTTTGTAAACTTTTTCAACGTTTTAGTACTTGCCCCCTTCTCCCTCTCCCTCTCCAGAGGGAAGAAGAAAATGTCAAAATGGATCGTTTTATGGGGAGGGTACTTTTCTTGGTTGGTATCAGAATCAGAAGCAGAATCAGTAGCAGTAGTATCAGCTGCAGCAGTAGCAGTACGCACCACGTTTCTAGTAATCACAAACATGCCATCAGTCAATATGTCCGGTACCAAATATGAATAGGTCGTATAAGGAAGAGGGTCCAAATCCATGGACAGTTTTTCCATGTGTGGTTGGGAGCCGTCCTCCCCAATGTGGATAAGGTAGATACCCCCTACCTGGTTGATGGAGTAAAACAGCCCCTTGTGATATATCACATCCTCCATGAGTGCATCGGTGTCCAATTCAGTATAGGCGTCATCTCCAATTCTGCAAAAGCACAAATTTCCAAGACCGTAAATGATCACTACAGTTTTTCCATCATTCGACATGGCGGCCTTGAATATTTCAAGGTCACGCATCTCTTCTATGGAGTAGCTTTCGTCGTCGTCGTCTTCGTCTATATAGTTTCTATTCTCAAATTTGGACTGATGAGGGAGGTTGAGTTTTTTTTTTGACCAGGGATGGAAGATAGAGATATCCAAGTTGTTGTCCACAGTCATCAGCCATCCGTTTTGAAAAGACCCACAGCAGCGCTTTCCGCGCATATATGGGAGACGAATGGTGTGTATCTTTTGCTTGGTGAGACTAAAGAAATCACGAGCATCCAGATCATCATCATCATCTTCATCTTCTTCTTCTTTGTTGTTAGGAAGCATCATCAGCCATGGAAGTTCACGAGGTATGATTTTCTTCAAAATCGACTCCCATGATTTGCAGACCAATTGCATTCGGATGTGATCAGGGAAAATGCAAAAATCGGAAATTCTCCCCCAGAGATCCAGAGGAAGATTATTCCAGTTTGCCATCAGAAAAACAGACGAATAATGAATGTAAAAAAAGAAAAAAAATTGATTAAGCGAATAACAAGGGAAGGGATGAAAGGATACAAGGAGGAGGGTAGAAAGTTTGCCAAAAAAACCAGAGAGTTTCAAGTAGTTAGGGTTTGAAGTTTGCAGGAGGGATTGGCAGAGGCTGACGCCCGCTCTGCTTTTAAATCTAATAAGCTATCCTCATCCGATCACAACTCTCTAAATCTAAGCCCGGACTTTGATTTCGGATAGTCCTATGCTTTGACTGGTAAAACCCGAACTAAAAAAAAGTAGACTGTGAGAAGGACTATCTCCGTAATTAGTCCGAATGGGTTTTCAGTCCGGCCAAGTCTGAAAATACGGAGTTTTAAAAAAAACTGAATTTATCGGGCTGGACTTGGACAATTATTTAAAAGCATAGCTAAAATAGAACTGAAAATGGGCAGAACATGCACAGCCCGGCCTAGCCGCAAGGTTATTTTACTAACTTTTATGTATTTCAATGTGAACCCTCCAAAAACTCCCTCCAAAATGTCTCTTCCCTCCATCATTTCTCATGAATTCAGTCCCTTCCCACTCCACATCAAAAACCCACAATATGAATTGGCAGTGGACTCAATTTGATACTTGGACTGGATCCACTGTTGAGTTTAGGTTTCAAATTTTTGATAGATTTATCACCCTTCATTTTGAAGACTTAATATCTACTATCTACTATCTAGACCTTTTGAAAATTTATCAAGCTAAAATTTGGTCCACCTCTTGTCCGGCCATCATTATCATCTTTATTAATAGAGCTTCACCCATTAAGAAGAAAAAAGACGTCTCCATTAATGAAAATGCTAAAGCCCAGGCCCGGCCCGAGCCCAACCCAAACCCACACGGGATGGAATTTGACATAGGCCTCTTCAATTTAGAGCCGGGATTGGACAGTCCCCGGCAGGCCCATCCAATATTTGGGACAGGATTGGACAAACCATGCCCAGGCCCGGCCCATCCCATCCCATTGAAAGGCCTAAGAGGGACCCATCTATAAACTAAAAATACACTCTAATAGAGGGGGCAGTAAGGGCCAAACAGGGGCGGACCTAGGCATAACCACGCGGGTGTTGTCGCACCCGCTAAACCTTGGTGTGATTAAAAAAATCAATAAAAATTATGGGTCTACCCTCAAAATCCATATGAAAATTCTCAGTTTGTCATCAAAACCAAACTATCTATTAACGTTTGCACCCCTCAAACAAAAATCCTAGGTTCGCCACTGGGGCCAAGGATGGTCGGTTTTCAGATGGTATGCACAAAAGCATGTCAATAATTGTTTCACTAGAATAATAGCCCGTGCTCAGCACGGATATGGCTAATATTGAAATTTAAATATTCACGCATTAAGAAATTCATAGATTTTAGAAAAAAAATAAAAGAATAAGAAGGTTATGGAGCACCTGTTTCTGCTAGGGGTGCACATAGGCAATTCAAATCAGAGTAGAGGGGAAACCATCAACCAAACCGAACCCATCAATTTTCTATTTTCCCAAACCAAACCGAACCGCCGATGTGCTCAAACCGAACCAAATCGGTTTGGTTCATTTAAGAATTTTTTGTTTTTATTTTATTTTATTATTTTTTTCACAAAAAAATTGCAGTTCAAACTTGGTCCATCAAATGGAATGATAAGAAGCTGTAATGAACACTAAAATATATTTCATAATTCGTTTCAACCAAGGAAGCATACATCAAACGATGGATGAACTATTTCCATCCATTATCTGGTGGTGTGATTGAATGGCCCAGGTCAGGTTCGGCTAACTTTTCAGGCCAATGAGCTGAAGCAGTTCAAATCTTATGGTAAAATACACCAACAAAATGGTCAGGCACGCACATATTTATCTGCATAAAACCTGGACTAGACTACATTGCTTCATCCATACCAACGAATTCAACACAAAAGGAACTAGTTTTTTTTTTTTTTTTGCCAGCAACATGGGTTCGAGTGGAATGTAGCCCCAATTTTGATCTAATTGAGATGGGCCTCTTCATAGTTCACTTTCTCTTAGGTAAGACAAAACCCCTCGGCAGCGCTAAAAAGCCAATAATGCACACTTCTTGCAGAACTTTCATCAAATTTGTAATATGCAAGTAGAATATACAAGCGCTTCCCCTAAGGCTAAAATGGTCAAAACTCAATACTCAAGTTAATACATACGGTCGGTTCGGTTTAGGCGGTTAACCATGGGTTCAAACCGATAACCGACCGATGTAAGGCGGTTTTAATGATTTTCAAGCCGTTGACCGAACTGATTTACATAAAACCAATCCGAACTGTCCGGTTCGATTTTACGGTGATACTGGATTTTTTGTGTAGCCCTAGTTTCTGCAATCCAAGAGCCCATAACAGAAAGAATGGAATTTGATTAAAAAGGGAATGGTAGAATTTTGATTGAAATAGAGCTTTTGCAGTAGAATATAAGTGGGAAGTGGTTACAAGTGGTTTTGATTATAATGAGATAAAGTAGGTAGTTGCATAAGTGGGGAGAGAAGATTTGAAAACTAAATAACTTACCATCAAAATCTCAACTGACGGCCAAAATTAAAATCAAAACCTTCCAGCTTAATATAGTATAACTAGCAAAGAAACCCATGCTAAGCACATGTTTGCCCATTAAATGAAGATTAAACAACCATAAAATGAATCTATATTATAAATTAAATATCGATAAATTTAAAATCATTACATAAAAAAATTAAACATCAATCAATTTATAAAAATATAAATGAGGAATAACTTTGGAATGAACATAATTATAAAAGTCTTCAATACTTAGGAAACTAAATATAATTTTTTTTAAAGGATGGAGTAAATTCCAATTTCTCTTTAATGAAACTCGCTTTCTATCTTCTAGCTTCGGCATTGTCTTCTACCATGAACTTAGATTTGCCAACTCTTTCACAGATGCTTTGGCCAAGCAGGGGGTTGATAGGTTGTCTCCTTGGGAGAGCAATGTAATGTAATGGGTGGGTGGTTGAGGTTACATTCCTCTTATAACTTTTTATTTTTCAGTTGCTTCTTTTTGTATCCCTTTTGCCTTTTTAATATATATTTTTGTTCCCGTTCAAAAAAAAAAAAAGATGGAGTAAAGATCAAAAGCAAAAACATGTGTATACCATTTGTGGAAGATGAAATTTAAATATATGAAATAGCAAATGATTTATCTATAATCTTCCTCCTCTTTGTCATCTATGTAACCTAGGAAACTAAAGGAGCAAAATAATGGTAAGATGAGAGTTGAAATTAGTAGATGATAAGAGAGGAGGGAATGCATTGAGTATAATCTCCATAGGTAAGTGAGTTGTATGTTTGTTAAAAGTGAGGTAGATGGGCATAAGGGGAAGTGAGAAAAGTGAGGGAGAAAACAGTTATGAAAAATGGAGTAATTGTTGGTCAGAATTTCAACGTACAGTCAAAATTATCTAAAAAAAGCCTCTAGCTTAATATATAATATCTAAAAAAAAGTCTCTAGATTAATATATAATAGAGTTTTTTGTATATCCCCCTAACGTTTGTAGGATAGGGCCCTTAGGTTTTAGTATTTGTAAATAGGCCCCAATTTTTGGATTTTTAAATAATTGACAACTTTGCCCTTACATCCATTATTTTATCTCAAGTCCCAATAGTTTCTCTCAATAACTCTCTCATGCACATGACCAGGGGTGGATCCTAGTTCAAGGGCCTAGGGACTGAATCCCCCACCCACATCGGAGAAAATTTTAAAATTCCCTCCTCCCCCTGCAAAAATAAAAAATTAATATGTTTTTTTACATTTGCCCCTTTCCTCCAATATTTCTTTTACATAGAGCCAAACACCACCCCCCTTGCAAATTCTAAAAATTAATTTTTTTTTTTTACATTTGCCTATTCACACAATATTTCTTTACATGAAGCATAATCATGTATTTTGAAACTTCCATCAATCCAATGGTGGGTCATGTATGGATTGGATAAACAATAACTAGTTATAAGTATAGGTGTTGATTGTTGTCATGATTGGATTTAATAAAATGATCCATGTATTGATAAAAAAAAATGAATTTATGTAGGGTTGTTCTCTCTCACTGAGTTCAATTGTTAATGTTACTTGCTTTATAAAAAAAATTGAGTCAAAGTTTTTTAAATTATGCATTTAAGGATAAAAGAGACGGACAAAAGTGTCATTTCTCTCTAAAAACCTAGGGTGAATGGAAGGCTATTGATTTTGGAGACAAAGAATTTATTAAAATGAAAATACAGAGGCCTATTTGCAAATATAAAAACCTCAGCGCCTATTTACAAATCCTACAAACCTTAGCGGGGTACATACAAAAAGCTCTATATAATAACGGGTGAACGAAGGAGAAGCACGGAGAGGAGCAAAAGGCGAGGAGCAACTAGCCGCCAACTAGGTATCCAGTCGACCGGGTGGAGGATCTTTTGGAAAGAAATCCTAGTGATCATGACATGTAGGAGAATCTGATGGGAATGATGTTAGCAGGGAGTGCAGGTTACATGAAAAGATGGTGGAGGATAACCATCCCTAAGTTGGAAGGCTCTTCGCGAACTTGTTCACTGAGAAGATCCCACGGTGGTTTTCTTATCAGAAACCGAATTGTGCTCAAGTGGTATGTCTCGTATTAATGTTCAGTTGGGCTACTTTGGAATGATTGCTTCAAATTGTACAGACCGGAGTGGAGGACTTGCATTGCTCAAATTATGATTAGCAGCTATTCAAAATACCACATTGACGTGGTGGTTGAAGATTGGGACAAGGGCAGACAATGGAGGATTACTAGGGTATATGGCCACCCTGAAGCTTCTAAGACCCTGAAGCTTCTAAGAGGGAAAATATTTGGAATTTGCTGGGATTATTAAATAAAGGAGATAATGGCGCTTGGATTTATTTTGGAGATTTTAATGAGATTATCAATGCTAATGAGAAGATAGGAGGAAGATTGCGACCCGAGTGGCAGATGGAGGTGTTTCGGGCAGCTCTTGATTACTGTCACCTTCGGGATTTGGGGTTTAGAGGACCCCCTTATACATGGTGCAACAGAGGAAAGCGGAAGAAAATATCAGAGAGCGTTTAGACAGATTTGTGGCTAATATAGAATGATCTGAGATGAATCCGCAGGCAGATGTTCGACATTGTATGATAACATCTTCAGACCATCTTCCCGTGGTGGTGGACTCTTGTGCCAGGCAAAGGAAAGGCAAAAGGAGCTTTAGAATGTTTTGTTTTGAGGCAATGTGGATTGGCAACAAAGACTACGAGGAAACAATTGTTGTCCATAGTAGATACAGAAGGAGATCAGTATTTAGGAAACAGGTTGTAGTACAGTGAAACAGTACAACGACAGAAACAGAATTATATAAAGTAATCTAAAAATGTAAATGCACTTACTATTTGAAGGCAGAAAAATAGTACTCTGTTGTTGAAGTTATGAAACTCATAAATTCGCAGTTGATCAAGGCTAGTGTTTAAATCCAGAAATTCCGCCCTCGCAATGGCGCCTATGAACTTCAACAGCATTTGTCTCTCAGGATACAATGATCGGATTCACAACAGTTGTAGCACTACAAACTATGTGATAGGCAAACCAAAAGTGCAGCAGGCCTCTCTCTTGACCAATGACTTGACAACGAAAATGCAATGAGCAAAAGGGCATGGACACGATGATTTTATAGCCTGCTTCAAGTCTCTTCATGGGGCTACATCTGTTCAGAACAGTGACTATTCAGTGAACAGATGCTTCTTCTTTGGACACATCTCTTGGGTTGGACATGAAAGTCCGGGATCCAAACCCTAGAGAAGGGTGAATAGGGTGAGCTACTACTTAGTGACCAATTATGATAAATTTTAACTTCTTTAAATTAAATTAGCCACTAGTGATGATTATCAAATTAAATGCAGAAGCTAAAAAAAAACAATCACCACAAAGCAAGCACCATCACACAATGATTTATAGTGGTTCGGCCTCAATGCCTACATCCACTACTGACTTGTGGTTCTACACCCCACCGGATTTCCACTATCTATGCTTTTCAATAGGCTAAACAATAACCTCTAACAACGTGCTTTTCTAGGCTAAGCAATAACCTTTACACTGTGTTTTTCTTAGGCTAAGCAATAACCTTTACAATAAGAAATTTTTCTCTCGAAGTAGTGTCTACACAAACACTAGAAGAGATACAATTAAAGCTCAATTACAATGCCTCTAAATTAGGTGGATATGAAATTGAAAATCTAACTAACACAAACACTATATGAATGCAAAGATGTATGCTCATGAAGTGTGTGTGTAAAAACTTCAATCAAGTTTAAAAAATAAGGTCAATCAATATGTGCTTAAGGCATTTAAAAGTTTAAGGCACATAAAAAGACTAGATTGAAGTGAAATGCACATCACATGTAAAAATACGAACTTGGTGATGATATGAAAATCAGAAGCTCACAAGTTGTATGGAACTATTTAATTCTAAACATGTGATGCGTGTGCTATGTTATTTTCAAAAACAAAATAGTTTAAAGGTTCTAAAGAGAATGAAAACAACAATGATAATTCAACCAAGTAAATGAAACATGCTCTAAAAGAAATCAAAGATTTTGGCAAAGCATGATTAATGAAACTTTAAAACAAACTTGGTTTGAATCAAGGTGAAGAATCCAATCCAACTTAGATCAAAGATTAAATGAAGTAATGGATTCAACACATCATAGTTATCATGCTAAAAATTATTTACCAATAATTTAAACAAAGCATATAACATATGATTTAGAAAAGTAAAGCTTAGTTAGAGATTTAACTTCATTGATCCGGGCTTTAGCTTTACAAATGACCCATTGGTCTCTCTTAGTTCATTCCCCTTCTTTTGTCTCCAAACACCTCAAGGAAGGCTAAAAAGTTCCTTATTGTTCCTCAAAATTGTTAAAAGGAATGAACTTAATTTTATAGTCAAAAAGTGATTTCCAGCGTGTCCCCGGTCGACCTGCACTTTTCCCGGTCGACCTGCCCTTCAACGGTCATAAAAATGACCGTTTGAAAAAGCTGCCACCGGCTCTATCCCGGTCGACCTGCAGTGTGCTCAGTCGACTGGGTCCATAGGCTCGGTCGATCGAGCACATTGCAGGTCGACCCGGGCCCAGGGACCAAATTCCCATTTTTTTTCTAATTTCAGAGTCTTTTTCTTTTGGAAGTTTTGGGCTAATAAATCAAGCTTGGAAACATGATTTTAAATCAATCTAAGAGAGTTTTAAAAACATGAAACATAAAATGCCAAAGATGATATGAAACTTTAAAAACAATGGCTAGCTTGATTCATAAATTCTTTTCAAAAATAAATGCATTCATGATTTAAATTGAAAACATGCAAGAACAATAAGTTTTAAAAGACTTAAAAACTATGCATGTGAAAATCAAGATTTCAAATATTCCAAAATCAATGCATGTGTGAAAATTCAAATGATGATTAAAACAAATGCATCCATCAAATTGCAAAATACAAAATCCCTAACAAGACACACCCTTTCATATGCGAATGGACACACACCTCTTGGACACACACATTTGGAAAAGAGATTTTATTAAATAAAATATCTCCAAAAATAATAAATAGATAGTGGGCCGAGCCAGGCCCGACTCTCGCTTGAAGCCCACGCCCACGCCCACGCCCAGGCCCGGTTCGGTGTGTGTGTGGTGGTGCCCCACATTGGTCTAGGTCCTCCCTCTTCCACAAAAGTGGGATGCTCCTTGGGAGTCATCCTATACTACCAATGTAAGCATTATATTCAAAGAATCTTTTGATCCCAAGCAATATAGCATGCAAGTTCACTACTACTATTTGTTTCCATCTTATGTTCAAGTAGTGGTATTTAGGAGGCAATTTCTCATTCACTCCTTAATATGTCTTTAATCTACTCATGGATTAGAGCAACCCAATACATGTCTTTAATCTACTCATGGAGTAGATTACATTCTCATGCATTCCCAACTAAAAGGATAAGTGGGTCCCACTTTTGTTTTGGCTCAAAGATGGCCAAAATAATGGGTTCTCCTTCATTCATTTTTCCAACAACAATTGCCGAGGCTTGGGGCCATAAGGTACTGGGCAATGAGATGCAAAAATTGTGTTCTTCTATAAACAGATGTAGCAGGCAGTTAACTAAATGGAACAAGTCAAAGTTCAGCAACGTCCAAAATAAACTCAAAAGGAGAAGGAGGGATCAACAACATCTTATGGACATGAGACCAAATGAGACTACAATGCACGAAAATAAGAAGGCCATACAAGAGATAAATGAGCTTCTAAAAAAAGAAGAAATTATGTGGAGCCAATGCTCGAAGGCCTTGGGCTAGCAGAAGGGAACCTAAATACAAAGTTCTTCCATTCAAAGGCCTCACATAGAAGACGGAGAAATAATATAGTGGGCATCATAAATTCGAATGGGATTTGGTGTGAAGAGGATGGAGGAGGAGATTGCAAGCTATTTTTCAGATATTTTTTCATCATCTAGCGCATCAAAGACGTAATGGAGGAGATGAATGAGCTTATGCTCTAGGAGTTCACGGCTAAAGAGGTAACTACTGCACTTGCACAAATGCACCCCACGAAATCGCTAGGCCCAGACGGTATGCCCCTTTATTTTTCCAAAAATACTGGCACATAGTTGGAAAAAAATGTCTTCAATTTTTTGTCCTTTTTTGTAACCTTCTTTTAATTAATTAAGAAGTTTCAGTTACCGTTCAAATAAAATAAAATAAGTTCTTAACTTGGGCTTTATGCAGAGTGAGATAAATCAAACATACATTGTTCTCATTCCAAAAAATAAAACCCCGGAAGAAATAACTATTTTTTGTCCTATCAGCCTCTGTAATGTAGTGTGTAAATTAATTTCAAAGGTGCTATCCAATCGCCTCAAGTAGGTCTTGCCCCATATTATTTCTGAGATTCTGAGCGCCTTTGTACCAGGAAGGCAAATCACTGATAATACATTGGTGACATACTAGGCGGTCAGTTCTTTGAAGCAGCGACGGAAGGAAAAAAAGGGCTTTATGTTTGTAAAACTTGATATGAGCAAGGCGTATGACAGGGTGGGAAGGGGTTTCCTTGAATAGGTGATGTTGAGACTAGGATTCCAGCGGAGATGGATTTCTTTGATTATGGAGTGCATTACCTCTGTGTCATACTCTGCTCTAATTAATGGTGTACCAAAAGGTCAGATCATCACATCCAGAGGGTTGGATAAGGTGATCCTCTCTCTCCATATTTGTTTCTGTGTGGGAATATTTCTAAGATATCGGGATTACATTAGCTTCGGTAATAGTACCAGCTAATCATGTCTCGGTCTCGGCCACATGTACCTCGGCAACAGTGCCATGGCGCCAACCGAAATCAAGGTCACTCCCGACCTCGGTCGTTCCCGACCTCGACATCGTGTCTTGGCCAAGGTCACACACCTCGGCAATGGTGCCAAAAAGCTAGCCGAGACAGGCACTGACCTGTGCACAATCACGTTATGGAACGTGTGACAAGACATGGGCACGCGTAGAAGTACGCCATACCGCCCATAATCCCTGACAGAATGGCATCCAGCGGCTACGTCCACATCAGGGTATGGCTCCAGGCATGGCCCGATGGGACTCAGCCTAAAAGTCAACAGGGTAAGGACCGACAGGACAACCATTTAATGAAAAGTGGGCTGATGGGACTGTACTTCTCAAGTACCAGAATCAAATCATGGGCTCACTATCCGAAGTCAACTTTCTTCTTCTATAAATAGGGAAGCTCCCTCCAACCCAGGTGTGCACAATACACGCCGTTACTTAGCCTCTCTAAATCTAGATCCTTTGTTGAGTTGTTGAACTAACTTAGGAATCGGAGAGCCTTGCGCTGACTGCAGCCAGGGTCTTTGACTGTCTTCTTTCTCCTCTCCCCTTTTCAGATTTCAGGCACATCATCTTCATCAAGGAGAGCTAACCTCATCATAAACCATACTTCCAAGTCCGTATAATTTTAGACATTTACAATTAGCGCCGTCTGCGGGGAATGATTCAGTCAAATCTTCCCAAATACCATGCCTCCAAAAACCAAGAAAGGTGGAAAATCTTCCAAAGCCTTAGCCTTACCACCGTTGTTGTCAGAGCCATTGTTACCGAAGCAACCACTTGTTCCTCGCCAGATGAGATCTGGACCAAAGACTGGCAAGACAAGCGTGGGAAGCCCTCGCACTATTTCGGGTTCATCTTCAGAGGAGATAGCAGCACCTCCCCATCAGAATGACCCTCAGCTGAAGCTTTCCCAACAGGTTGGTCCTCTTCAAGACCGTCCCTGAAAGGACAAATCTCCAATAGTTCGCATCAATCCCACCACCAGAACGACGACGACGATGATGACAATCCTTTCCTTGTGGATACCAGGGCCCAAAACCTTGTTATCCAGAAACAGGAGGAGCTGATCCAACAACTCAAGCTGCAGCTCCAGAAGAAAGTGAAGGCCACTACTCCACCTCCTAAAAACAAACGAGCTCCTTCGGAGATGAAGGACTTGAGGCATATCGTGAATAATAAAAGGAAGGACTGAGCTCATGATGAGGGCTCAAGTAACAGCCACTCAAAAAGGAGGTCGGAGCAGACACTAGAAGACAGTGGTGATTTGAGGGAGTGGCTTGACCAACATGTCAACCAAACAGTCCAGCGCAACATGGAGGTGATCAATTTCCCTCGAGACTGGCTAGACGCTTACGACACCGAGGATCTCAGTGCATCTCCTTTCTCCAGGGAGATAAGGGACTTTGCTCTCCCTAAAAAGTTTGGCATCCCGAGGTTCGTCCTTTACGATGGGACCTCGGACCCAGCAGCACATCTCCGATACTTCATTCAGAGGATGTCGATTTGGGGCAATCTCGGTCACCTAAACTGTAGATTTTTTTCCTCCAGTCTCGGAGAGCTCCCGCTGAAATGGTTTTGTGCACTTCCCGAGGTATCGGTTTCGAGCTTGCGGCAGCTCCAGAACTCCTTCGTGGAAAAATTTCAGGCGCACAGAGTCATCCCGAAAACCGATGATTACATAATGGCCCTCAAAATGAGGCGGAGCAAGAATATCACTCAGTCCGCCAAGAGGTTCCTGCCGGTCTACAGCCAGGTCGAGGACTGCACTGATGAGGTGGCGATCAAATCCTTTAAGCAAGCACTGCTGCCAGGCAACAACCTTCGAAAGGACTTGGTCCGGAACCCTGTGGTCACAATGAAAGCATTAATGGCCAGGGTGAACCGGTATATCGAGCAAGAAGAAGACGAGATCCGGGCTCAGGAGAGCTTTGGTTTCTCGCGCGAGGACAGTCGAGTTCGGCAATGGTCTCGTCCCCCACCTCGGGAGGCAACAAGAAGTTCAAGCAGGTTCACCGAACAAGAGAAGGGCAGCCAGCCGTCACCGCATACAAGGCTGTCAACACGATCTTCAAGGAGCTGATGAGTGTTAAATATTGTATATTTTACCCCTCATTAGTTCGAGTTTTATCAGCATCTCATATGCATATCATTTGCTTTATACAGAGATTTTATCATTCTATCACATTAAACGGATTATCGGATTATCATGTATAAATCCGATTATTTATAGCGCATTTTTATGTAATTTCTCTTGTGTAGGTGGACCCCGCGACTACCCCAACCCTCCGGCTAATGTCCCAAGGCATCATTAGTGTTGAAGAATTCCAAAATAAGATGAGAAGAAGTCATTTTTCAACACAAAGGAGTGGTTGGTGTATTAGTTAGAGTTTTGGTTGGTATGAAATAGGTTATGGGTTCAAATCTCAATAATTACATATTTTTTTTACATAGAAGATATTTCATCCAACTCTAACCTCTCCACCAATCAAAGCTTGCCATGGCACAAATCCATGTGAAAAGATATGAGCCAATCAAAAGCCTCCAAAATGAAGGACCACAAAAAGCAAAAAGCACATATGCTTTTGGAAGGAAAGTTTGTTGCAACCAATCAAATTGAAGCAATCCATGTGAAAGCAAAAGAGCCAATCAAAAGCCATCAAGTTGCAACCAATCAAATGGAAGCAATCCTTGTGAATGAAAATGAGCCAATCAAATGTCTTCAAAGTTTCTATAAATTGGAATGTTTTTGTAGAGAATGGAAGATCTTTTGGTAAGTTAGTCTTTTAGAAATTTTATTTTACCTTCTCTATACTTTTAGATTGTAATTAGGAGCTTCTTTGTAACTAATCTAGAGAGAGTGTGTGTAATTGAAGTTCATTAATGAAGATTTGGAGCTCTTTCTTGATGTTTAGTGGCTAAAGCTCTTGGATTAGGCCCTCCTTTGAAGCTAAGTGATGTGATTAGTTCAAATACATGCATGTTTTAGTTTAAATTTCCTACTCGTGCCTTGATTGATTAGTAGATTTTAGATCTAGTTGTGATAATCTCTCTCATTTCTCATGCTCTATCTCTACACTTGATGCTCGGATAATCTCAATTGATGCTTTGTAGTTTGATTAAGTTCTCTCACATAGCATGCTCTAGAGCCCTTATCTTTGATCTTTTGTAGCTTGATTTTGATGATTTATTGTTAGGGTAGCTAGATGATGATTTATGATCTTGGCCTTTGATTTCTTTAATTTGATCTTTATTGTTATATCATCCAATCCAATTGGGCAAGAGATTGCTAATTAGATTATAGATTTGGGAATTGAATTAGAACATGCATTGTTTGAATTAATTACATACTTAGTGGATTTTGGATTGCCTAATCTCTTATCTTGATTGTTGTTAATTTTAATCTTTGTTTCATTTGTTATTTTCAATTCTAGATTTCTAGATCTACACTTCACACCACTTGTTTTAAACTCCTACACATTTCACACCACATCTTCACCTTAAATCTTCCATTTCTACCACCATTCACATACTAGTTTAGTGTAGCTTGTTAAATTAGCTTAGACCTTGTTAATTAATAGTTTACATTGCATAGTTTAGTAGTATTAATTGTTTACTTCAATTTTCTATATTAGCTATATCTTAGTTCAATTCTACTCTAATTGGATTCATTGCTTGTTCCATCCTCTCTTCGTGGGATCGATAATCCGGACTCGTTAGTCTTTTACTACTTGATGACACTGTAGTCTTGCGGTTAAGCGTTGCACATTTAAGTGTCGATCAAGTTCTTGGCGCCGTTGCCGGGGAGAGGCATTGGAAAGCTTTGAATTTCATAGAGTTGAACTCATTTTTAGCTTGGTGTACTTTTTATCTTTCCTTTATTTTCCTTGCGGATTCTACACATTGTTTGTGTCTCTTTTGTAGGGAGTTCCTCGCTTGGAGCAAAGGAAAGTGGAAAAGTGGATTGGAGAACTTGAAGATTTTACTTGCTTTCCTAGTTTAGGATTAGTTTGGACATTTATTTACTTTCTTAGTTGGTTGTATTAGGTATTTATCATCAAAGTTGTAATAATTTTGGTTGCGGGTCGGCCCGTGACCCATTTACTTTACTTTACGCACTTTACTTACATTAAGTAGTTAGTTGTTTAGTAGAATTGCAATAAATTGCCTATAGGGAAGGAGGACGGTTGGACTATACCGTCGCGGCCCCTCACATTCGTACACGAAAATTGGTGTCCGTGGTGTGAGTCGACGACAACCAATTCGTCCCTCGAAATAAATTGGGAGGTTTGCATTTCTTAACCCCCGCGAATCCCTTGCAAGCGGGTTTACTTTGTTGGTTGTTCCTTACTTTATAGTGTAATTGTTTTAAATACACTTGTAATTTGGTGCACTACTAGTAAAGGGCAAATTACCCCAACAAGATAAGGATTCGGATTTCATCACCGTTTCCTTGCCCTTAGGATTTCATCTTAATTCTCACTTAGTTTAGAACCAATAAATCTTAATAAAATTGAGTAGAAACATGACCTTAGGTTACGAGCTCAATACGGAAGACCACCGCAGTTGTGTCAATTGTGTGCCTTGACAGATTTTCTGGTGCCTAAGCAAACCTTATCCCTTGGCTACCATCTTGCCAAATAGGGAGACAACTTTGTTGTTCGAGGAGTTGATTTTTAAGAGGAGCCTTCGCCTAGCGCGTCGAGACCCCACCATCTACCTGGGGGTTAACTGGCCAGAATTTCCGTTTCATAGGTCCAGGTTGGAGGCCAGAGTGTCCTCTTCACAGTTAGGAGCTGTCTAGAATTCTTTTAGGTAACCTTAGTTTAGATTAGCTTTTCATTTAGTTTTCAAAATTTTTGTTATGTTGCATTCATTTCATTGAGCAGACCATTGCATTACTAGGTTAGTCGCAGTTGTATGCGAGTGTGGATACGTGATCAAGGCCGATTAGTGAGGATTGATTACCTTGCTTTACCTGTCCCACCCATAGTACCCACAATGGCTGCCCAAAACCCTCAGCAAAGGACCCTCAATGAGCTATTTGCACCATTTTCATCCACTTCACCTAGTTGTATAGTTTTGCCAAAAAATAATGCGGACCAATTTGAAATCCGGCCCGCCACCATCAACATGTTACCAAAATTTCATGGATCTGAGTGTGAGCAGCCCTATATCCATTTGAACAAATTCATGACCATCTGCCACACGTTTAGAAATCAAAATTTGAATAGTGAAGCCGTGAAGCTTAGGTTGTTTCCCCTCTCACTAGAAGATCATGCAGCCGCCTGGCTGAATTCCTTGACTCCAAACTCCATTACCACCTGGGATGAGCTTGTCAAAAAGTTTATGTCCAAATTTTTCCCAGTGAGCAAAACTGAGCAGTTTAGGAGTGCCATCAGGAACTTTAGGGGACGACTCGAGGAAGAGTTTGCCGAAACTTGGGAGAGATTCCATGACCTATTGATCAAATGCCCACATCACAGGATTGACAAAGGAGAGTTGATACATTTCTTTTATAGAGGTCTTACGAACCCCCAGCGTATCTTGATTGAATCAATGCACAAAGGAGAATTCATGAATCAAACTGTCGATCAAGCATACGAATTCCTTGTCAAGCTTGCAGAAAATTCACAAAATTGGAGCAGTAATAGGAAAGACTTAGAGAGAGATGAGACAGGGATCCAGAAACCTAGAATGTATAACATCAAACAGGACCCTGAGTTGAAAAATGTGATGACAAGTTTAGTTCAGGGAGTGGAAAATTTGAGTAAAAAGATAGGATCTATGTCTGTAATGTCATGCCAACCCACCCCTCAACAACATGAGCCCACCTTGAGAAGTATGAGTGAACCACATCATGTTTGTGTGTTATGCGATAGTTGTGAGCACGCGGTTGAGAGTTGCCCTAGTCTGCCATTTGTCAAGGCCGAGCAAGCCAATGCACTGAATTCGTATGGAAACTTTCGGAAACCAACTGTTAATACTTTCAGTCAGACTTACCACCCAGACAATAGATTCCACCCCAATTTTTCATATCAACAATCCGAGCCTATTCAGTCCTATGGAGGTCAATCCAGATTCCAGCCGCAATATCCTAGGCAACAACTCCAGCAACCTGCTCAAACCAATCATCATATGGTTCCTCATCCTCAGCAACCCATACAGCACAATCAGTTCCAACCACAGAACCAATGTAAGGCACTAGTCCCAGATCAGATGCCTAATTACTCTGTACCAACACAAGCCCCTCAGCAATCCTCTCATCTGGAGAACCTGTTATCCAAATTCATTCAAATCCAAGAGCAGACTAACCAGGCCCAGAACCAGTCCATTGCAAAACTAGAGGCCCAATTAGGTCAACTCACCTTACAGTTGTCTGAGAGAGAAAATGGCCATTTCCCGAGCCAAACCATTCCTAATTCGAAAGGACAGTCAAATCAGCCTAGAGGCCAGTGTTCGGTAGAGAGTAATGAGCATGTGAAGGCAATCCATACTCTGAGATCAGGAAAGACTATTGACAATAGAGTTGAGATGCCTGAAGAGGATCAAAGAGAGAAGATTTTTTTAGGAAAACCAGAGAGTTCGAGGAAAGTTGTCGAACCCGAGAAAGAGAAATTGAAGAAAGATTTGAAAGAGAATGCAGAAAGAGAAAAGGAGAAAGAGAGAGAAGAACCCATACCAAGAGGAGAACCACAGAGAGAGAAAATTCAGAAGTCCATTGTAGTTGAACCATCATCTTTAGAAGTGGTACCTAGAGCACCATTCCCACACCGATTGAAGGAGACTAAGAAGAATGATTACTTTGGGGGAATCTTAGAAGTTTTCAAAAATGTTCAGATAAACATACCCCTCCTTGATGCCATAAAGCAAATCCCTTCCTACTCCAAGTTTTTGAAAGACCTGACCACTGTCAAGAGGAAAACATCAGTACTTAGAACTGCTGTGATGGCAGCCCAAGCATCAGGCTTGATCGAGCAGACCATTGCACCCAAATACAAAGACCCTGGCTGCCCTACCATTACCATTCAGATAGGAGACTCTATCATAGAGATGTGTCTCCTTGATCTTGGGGCAAGTGTGAATTTACTGCCGTACTCCGTGTACGCGCAATTGGGCCTGGGAGGACTGAAGAAGACTGATATTACCCTATGTCTTGCTGATAGGTCAGTCAAGTATCCAAAAGGTGTGGTTGAAGATGTGATCGTAAAAGTTAAGGATTTTTATTTTCCAGCTGATTTTGTGGTTTTGGATACCGAACCAGTGGCAGCCCCCGACCGACATATTCCTGTCATTCTTGGTCGACCGTTCCTTGCAACATCAGATGCAGTGATTAGATGCAGGAATGGTGTTGTGACACTTAGTTTCGGGAACATGAAGTTGGAGTTGAATGTTTTTCGTAATGGACTCCAAACATCAGACCTAGATGATGATGAGGAAGTGAACATGATTGACACATTAATTGATCAAACAGTTCAATTATCATGTTACACAGATCCGCTGGAGGAATGTCTGGCTCACTTCAATGCCGACATAGACATCGACGGGTCCATATGCGAAGTTAATGCATTATTGGATTCGACCCAGCCGATGGATGTTTGCCAATGGAAGCAGAAAATTGAGCCTATATTTATATCCACCTCTGAATCTATGGTCGCAGAAGAATCAATTATTGTTGAGCCACCCATGTTAGAATTGAAACCATTACCCGAGAATTTAAAGTATGCCTACTTAGGGCCCTCTGCTAGCAACCCAGTAATTATTGCCTCAGAGCTTGAGGAAGAGCAGGAAAAAAAATTACTGGATGTGCTGAAAGACCATCAGAGTGCCCTAGGTTGGACCATCTCGGACATTAAAGGAATCAGTCCCTCTATAGTTATGCACCAAATTCATTTGGAAGAAGGTGCCAAACCATCTCGTGAACCACAGAGGCGACTGAATCCAGTCCTAAAGGAAGTAGTGAGGGGAAGTAATCAAGCTTTTAGACGATGGCATTATCTACCCGATTTCTAATAGTCAATGGGTGAGTCCTGTCCAAGTAGTACCCAAGAAATCTGGCGTAACCGTTGTCGCCAACAAGGACAATGAACTGGTCCCAACCCGTGTTCAAACAGGTTGGAGAGTCTGTATTGATTACAGAAAATTGAATTCAATGACCAGGAAGGACCACTTTCCATTACCCTTCATTGATCAGATGTTGGAAAGATTAGCCGGCCATGCTTTCTATTGCTTCCTGGATGGTTATTCAGGGTATAACCAGATCCATATCTCCCCCGAGGACCAAGAGAAGACAACCTTCACCTGTCCTTTTGGCACATTTGCCTACAGGCGTATGCCATTTGGCCTGTGCAACGCACCTGTGACTTTTCAAAGGTGTATGTTGAGCATTTTCTCGGACATGGTGGAGAGATTTTTGGAAGTCTTCATGGATGACTTTTCTGTTTTTGGCTCAAGTTTTGATAGTTGTCTGCACTACTTGACCCTGGTATTACAAAGATGTAAGGAAAAGAACCTGGTTTTGAACTGGGAAAAGTGTCATTTTATGGTCAAGTCAGGCATTATTTTGGGTCATATTGCGTCGAGTAAGGGCATTGAAGTAGATAAAGCCAAGATCGACTTGATTGTGAACCTGCCCCCTTCTAAAACTGTACGAGAGGTGAGAGCCTTTTTAGGCCACGCAGGTTTCTATCGACGCTTTATCAAGGACTTTAGCAAAATTGCTCGCCCTCTCTGTGATCTCTTGGCAAAGAATGCTAATTTTGATTTTTCTGCTACATGTTTAGAATCATTTGATCGTTTGAAGCAAGAGTTAACATCTGCACCCATTATTCGTCCTCCTGATTGGACGAAACCTTTTGAATTGATGTGCGATGCTTCCAATTATGCTCTCGGAGCTGTACTGGGACAGAGGATAGACAAATTGCCTCATGTCATCTACTATGCTAGTAGGACCCTTAATGACGCACAGCTTAACTATACCACCATTGAAAAAGAATTGCTGGCTGTCGTCTTTGCATTGGATAAGTTCAGATCCTATCTCATAGGGTCAAAAGTCATTGTCTTCACTGATCATGCCGCATTGAAATATTTGTTGAGCAAGAAAGATACTAAAGCTTGGCTGATCAGGTGGATACTGCTTTTGCAAGAATTTGACCTAGAGGTACGAGATAAGAAGGGGTCTGAAAATGTGGTAGCTGATCATGTTTCGCGTCTGATTGTCGATTCCTCTGAAGACCATCCGATTTTAGAAACCTTCCCAGATGAGCAATTGTTGTTTGTTGATAGTAAAACCCCGTGGTATGCAGATATAGTTAACTATCTGGTGACCGGGAAAACACCAAGTAATTGGTCAAAAAATGACCAATTCCGCTTCTTGTCTAGGGCTAAATACTATTTTTGGGATGATCCCTATTTGTTTAAACAATGCCCTGACCAAATCATTAGGAGGTGTGTACCCGAGATGGACCAGAAGAGCATACTTGAATTCTATCATAACCATGCTTGTGGGGGACATTTTTCTAGTAAAAAGACAGCAGCAAAGGTGCTGCAATCTGGATTTATTTGGCCTACCCTTTTCAAGGATGCACATGAGCACTGTAGGAACTGTGACCGGTGTCAACGATTAGGGAGGATCTCTAAGAGGAATGAAATGCCCCAACAACCTATCTTGATCGTTGAGTTGTTTGACGTTTGGGGTATCGACTTCATGGGACCATTTCCTATTTCTTTTGGTTATCAGTATATTCTTGTTGCTGTTGATTATGTGTCTAAATGGGTACAGGTCATTCCATGCAAAACCAATGACCACAAGGTTGTGGTTGAATTTCTGAAAAATCAAGTTTTCGCTCGCTTTGGTATACCACGCGCAATCATAAGCGACGGTGGTAAGCACTTTTGCAACCGAGTATTTGAAGCTTTAATGGGGAAGTATCACATCACGCACAAAGTTGCCACACCATACCATCCCTTGACTAGCGGGCAAGTAGAAATTTCCAATCGTGAGATCAAGAACATCCTAGAGAAGACAGTCAATCCAAATCGGAAAGACTGGTCTTTACGTTTACATGATGCACTGTGGGCATATCGGACAGCCTTCAAGACACCTATCGGAATGTCTCCGTACAGGTTGGTCTTCGGCAAGGCATGCCACTTGCCGGTTGAACTAGAACATCGAGCATATTGGGCGATCAAACGCCTAAACTTTGACTTAGAAAAGGCCGGGGTCCAACGAAAACTGCAGCTTGCTGAACTAGAGGAAATGAGGAATGAATCATATGAATGTGCGAGGAGTTATAAGGCCAGGACTAAAATGTTTCATGATAAGAGAGTTCTAAGAAAAGAGTTCCATCCTGGCCAGAAAGTTTTGCTATATAACTCTAGATTGCACTTATTCCCCGGCAAGCTAAAGTCTCGATGGTCAGGACCCTATGTCGTTCCGACAGTCCATTCCCACGGTGCAATTGAACTTTTGAATCCCAGAGATGGTAGCACCTTTCAACTGAATGGGCATAGATTGAAAGAGTACCTTGAGTTTGTGGATCCTGAGAATGTTGTTGAGGAAGTCCTTTTTGTGGACCCAGGATAGATTGACCTCATACACTATTAATTACGTCTGGCTGAAGACGTTAAACTTAGCGCTTGTTGGGAGGCAACCTAATATACCCGTGTGTCGGCACCCCATGGTGAGAAATTCCAATTTATCTTCCTTGCCCTATTTTATTTATGTTCTGCATAAACATTGGGGACAATGTTTAGGATAGGTTTGGGGGTGAGGCACTGCATTTCATGCATTGCATTTTAAATGTACATAAGTGGTTTTGTTTGTACATAAGTTATTTTGTTTTCCATTTATACCAAAAACCCTAAAAATTTAAAATTTTTTCTAAAATCACTAAAAATCTGAAAAAGATTTCAAGAATTGTCCATGGATTTTGCTTGAAGAGTTGTCATTTGTACAAGTCCTAGAGATTTTTTACACATTTGGCCACATGAATGTAGTCCAAGAGAAGAGCAAATCACTTCTGAGAGACCCGAAAGAATCATTAGTGGAGACTAAAACCCATTGAGCGATTGAGCCTATCTATATCGGTTTGGGTGAGGACTCTTCTACGCTATTCCTGAGTAGAATGAAGAGCTACTCCTTGAGCCTATCTATATCTTCTATCGGTTTGGGTATATTAGGTTGCCTATCTATATCGAAATAGTGTAGAAGAGCACTTAGTCCGAAGAGCACTTATTGAGTAGAATGGTTAGAACAAGGAATAGCACTTAGTCCAGCACTTTCGATCTCATAAGTGCTATTCCTTGTTCTAACCATAGAGGTGACATCAAAATGCGAAAATTCTTGACTTGTAGCTTATGATGCATTTTCCGAACTTAGGGGAAGATGATAGGCATTCTAAAAAAAAAAAAAAAACCATGGCCAAATTTTGAACTCACCTATTACATTTTACACCCTTAGTAGCCCTCTTGAGCCTATTTTATAAGAAACCTTCCTTTATTATCCCAAGCCTCATCACCCACATATATATAATCCTTTTTGACCTATTGTTTTTTAGATGGGTAGGGATATATGAAGAATGGAAGGATTTGAGCATTAGTGATGAAGACTTCACATGGGCTACCAAATATAGATGTTCTACAAAGGAGTGACAAAGGAATAAAGGAATTTGAAAGTTGAAAAAAAAATAGAGAGAGAAAAAAGAAGAAGAAATGAGAACCAAAGGAAAACAAAAAGAAAAAAAAAGATATGGGAAACCAAAGAAAAGCAAGCACAAAAAGATCTAGAGCGGAATAAAGAACACAAAGCAAAAGGTGGAAGTGAAGATAGTGGAAGACCTTCCTATGAAGACTTAAAGACCCTTACCTTCTCAAGAACACTTAGCCACATTTAACCCTTATCCTACCTATCAACCCTAACCCCATTACAACCTATGAAAGACCTATTGGATCCTAGGAAAGGTTAGGTGCTGAATGAGTGAGAAGTTTAGTGAGCATTTCCACCTTCTATTGGTTATATCTTATTCTTTGAGATCAATCATTTTATAAATAAGCTTCGTTCTTCATCAATTATGTGAGTTCTTAGCCTTGTTCATACTCACATACTGAGAGTTAGTCAGTAAAATCTGTGTGCTTCCATTGTTGAGAGTATGACCTGTAAGGCTGTAGTCAAGGCGAAATGTATTCCGAAGGGGATAAAGGTTATGTGGGCTTTGACTTGAAGATTGCATGATTATTGGCTAAATACACACACATACACAGTCGGACTTAGGTATTGATTGACATATCTTCAGGAGTTGGCTAGTATTCCTAACTCAACTACTCATTCTTATTAGCTTGCTAGAGACTGTTGGACATCAAAAATATTTTCTTTCCAAAATAAAAAGAACTTTGTGGGATTTATTCACTGAAAACCCTCACGAGACAAAACTCGTCCACTAGGGGAAACCTAGGGGTTTAAAGGCTTGTTGCACGAGCTAAGTGCAGCCGCGATTCCTGCGAAAGTGAGTTAGGATTTTTACCATATTTCCTTACATATAGTTTAGTTTTTCTTTATAGTTTTTGCTTGAGACTAGCAAAATGTAGGTTTGGGGGTGTGATGAGTGTTAAATATTATATATTTTACCCCTCATTAGTTCGGGTTTTATCAGCATCTCATATGCATATCATTTGCTTTACACAGAGATTTTATCATTCTATCACATTAAACGGATTATCGGATTATCATGTATAAATTCGATTATTTATAGTGCATTTTTATGTAATTTCTCTTGTGTAGGTGGACCCCGCGACTACCCCAACCCTCCGGCTAATGTCCCAAGGCATCATTAGTGTTGAAGAATTTCAAAATAAGATGAGAAGAAGTCATTTTCCAACACAAAGGAGTGGTTGGTGTATTGGTTAGAGTTTTGGTTGGTATGAAATAGGTTATGGGTTCAAATCTCAATAATTACATAGTTTTTTTACATAGAAGATATTTCATCCAACTCTAACCTCTCCACCAATCAAAGCTTGCCATGGCACAAATCCATGTGAAAGAATATGAGCCAATCAAAAGCCTCCAAAATGAAGGACCACAAAAAGCAAAAAGCATACGAGCCAATTAAAAGCCTCCAAAATGAAGGACCACAAAAAGCAAAAAGCATATATGCTTTTGGAAGGAAAGTTTG
The DNA here is from genome assembly GCA_012931725.1 of Litsea cubeba. Lineage (NCBI taxonomy): Eukaryota > Viridiplantae > Streptophyta > Magnoliopsida > Laurales > Lauraceae > Litsea > Litsea cubeba. Next base: position 119,752,873 of record CM022945.1, read on the forward strand.
TTGCAACCAATCAAATTGAAGCAATCCATGTGAAAGCAAAAGAGCCATCAAGTTGCAACCAATCAAATGGAAGCAATCCTTGTGAATGAAAATCTTCAAAGTTTCTATAAATTGGAATGTTTTTGTAGAGAATGGAAGATCTTTTGGCAAGTTAGTCTTTTAGAAATTTTATTTTACCTTCTCTATACTTTTAGATTGTAATTAGGAGCTTCTTTGTAACTAATCTAGAGAGAGTGTGTGTAATTGAAGTTCATTAATGAAGATTTGGAGCTCTTTCTTGATGTTTAGTGGCTAAAGCTCTTGGATTAGGCCCTCCTTTTGAAGCTAAGTGATGTGATTAGTTCAAATACATGTATGTTTTAATTTAAATTTCCTACTCGTGCCTTGATTGATTAGTAGATTTTAGATCTAGTTGTGATAATCTCTCTCATTTCTCATGCTCTATCTCTACACTTGATGCTCGGATAATCTCAATTGATGCTTTGTAGTTTGATTAAGTTCTCTCACATAGCATGCTCTAGAGCCCTTATCTTTGATCTTTTGTAGCTTGATTTTGATGATTTATTGTTAGGGTAGCTAGATGATGATTTATGATCTTGGCCTTTGATTTTCTTTAATTTGATCTTTATTGTTATATCATCCAATCCAATTGGGCAAGAGATTGCTAATTAGATTATAGATTTGGGAATTGAATTAGAACATGCATTGTTTGAATTAATTACATACTTAGTGGATTTTGGATTGCCTAATCTCTTATCTTGATTGTTGTTAATTTTAATCTTTGTTTCATTTGTTATTTTCAATTCTAGATTTCTAGATCTACACTTCACACCACTTGTTTTAAACTCCTACACATTTCACACCACATCTTCACCTTAAATCTTCCATTTCTACCACCATTCACATACTAGTTTAGTGTAGCTTGTTAAATTAGCTTAGACCTTGTTAATTAATAGTTTACATTGCATAGTTTAGTAGTATTAATTGTTTACTTCAATTTTCTATATTAGCTATATCTTAGTTCAATTCTACTCTAATTGGATTCATTGCTTGTTCCATCCTCTCTTCGTGGGATCGATAATCCGGACTCGTTAGTCTTTTACTACTTGACGACACCGTAGTCTTGCGGTTAAGCGTTGCACATTTAAGTGTCGATCAAGAGCCGATCTATAGACTCCTCAACAAGATCAAGACGCAGCCGTACTTCCAATGGCCGCAGCCCATGAAGGGTGACCCTTTCACCCGTGTTCAGAGCAAATATTATGCCTATCACAAACAAAATGGGTACAGAACTGAAGATTGCACGTCCCTGAAGTCGCATATTGAAAAGCTCGTCAGGGACGGGCACTTGAAGGACTACATCAACGAACGGGACATAAACATTAATCGAGCTCAGCACCGAAATGACGATGATCAAGACAACAATAAGTCAGAGAGAATAATCAACGTCATCCACCTGGCTTCCTCGCCCAAAGGGATTAATTAAGCCTGTGCTGAGGCCAGGAGGGCTTCACAACCAAACAGGTTATGACAACCGAGCTGGAGCTAGCTGCCAAGAAGGCTCAGAAGGAAAGGCCCAAGATCTGGTTCTCGGATAAGGACCTGGAAGGTGTCCAACTCCCCCACAACGATCCCCTGATCGTGACCCTAAAGTTAAAGAACTGCAGGGTACAAAGGATTCTTGTGGACCCCGGTAGCTCGTCTGAGATCCTCTACTTCTATTGCTTCAAGAAGATGGGTCTCAGAGAAGAAATTCGATGGAGGCGCGCACTCTCCTGGTAGGTTTCAGCTCTAAACTTGTATACCCCAAGGGGAAGGTCTCCCTACAAGTCCAAATCGAAGGCGCCTCTATGCAGGCCGACTTCCTTGTGGTGGATGCACCATCCCCGTACAATGCCATAATGGGGAGGACCTGGCTGCACAATATGGAGGCGGTACCTTCCACCATCACCAAAAACTCAAGTTCCCATTGGAGAACGAGAACGAAAGAGTTGAGGTGGTCACGGTCCGAGGTGACCAGCAGATGGCAAAGTAGTGCCTGATGACCGTAGTACCTGGTGAGGAGGAGCCGAAGCAGGTACATATGGCCAAACTAGAAGCAGAGTTGGATAGACTCGGCCGAGATCCAGAGCAGAAGAGCATTGAAGATCTAACTGAGATCAGGATCAACCCCAACGATCCTGAAAGGTACTTTCTGTTCGGAAGCCAGCTCACCGATCTCGAGAGGTCCGAGCTCCTGAATTTCTTGTTACAAAACAAGGAGGTTTTCTCTTGGACCCCATATGAGATGCCTAGCGTCAATCCCGAGATCATGTGCTACAAACTGAATGTGGACCAAAGCACAAACTTGTAGCCTAGAAGGCTCGTAGAATGGGGATCCCATAAACCGAAGCCGTGATCGAGGAGGTCGAGAAGCTGCTGGAAGCCAAGGCAATCAGAGAAGTCCACTATCCGGACTGGTTGGCTAACACGGTGGTGGTAAAAAAGAAGAATGGGAAGTGGAGAGTTTGCGTCGACTTCACCAACCTCAACAAGGCATGCCCCAAGGATGACTTTCCGCTCCCGAAGATCAACCAGATGATCGACACCACCGCCGGTCACGATAGGATGAGTTTCCACGATGCTTATCGAAGATACCATGATGTATGGACCTGATGAAGAAAAGACCGCGATCATAACACATTGAGGCATCTACTGCTATAAAAGTGATACCCTTTTGGGTTAAAAAACACGGGAGCGACTTACCAGAGGCTAGTAACCAAAATGTTTCAGGCCCAGCTCGGTAAAACAGTGGAGGTCTACCTTGTCGACATGGTTGTCAAGTCTAAAAGGTCACAAAACCACTTGGCAGACCTAAGTCAAACGTTTGACGTCCTCAAGAGGTTCCTGCTCAAGCTGAAAGCCTCTAAGTGTGCTTTTGGTGTCGGCTCCTACAAATTCCTAGGAAGCCTAATCACGAAAAGAGAGATTGAAGCAAATCTTGATCATATCTCAGTGATCCAAGGAATACAGAGTCCAACAACGGCAAAATAGGTCCAGAGGCTCACCGGCATGGCTGTCGCGCTCAATCGCTTCATCAGTCGATCTTCGGACAAATGCTGACCTTTCTTCCAGATTTTGAAGAAAAGCCTGAAATTCCAATGGAATCCGGAGTGCGACCGAGCTCTACAACAGCTCAAAGCTTATCTCGCTTCACCACCGCTACTTTCAACTCCGAAACAGGGAGAAGTGCTCTACTTGTACCTGGTGGTCTCGGATCATGCACTGAGCTCAGTGCTCGTCAGAGAGGAAGACAGGCAGCAGAAGCCCATCTACTACACGAGCAAGATCCTTCTTGATGCCGAGACTAGGTACCTGCCAATGGAAAAACTTGCATTAGCGCTCGTCAGTGCTTCTCGCAAACTCTTCCACTACTTCCAGACCTACACGATAGTAGTTATTACGAAACATCCACTCAAGTCCCTTTTCAAAAAGGCGGACTACTCTAGAAGAGTATCGTGATGAGCTATCGGACTGGGGCAGTATGATATCAAGTATCAACCCAGAACGGCGATCAAAGCCCAAGTTTTAGCTAACTTCATCATGGAGTTCATCTCTCCTAGTTCGGCACCAAGACATCTCGACACCCAGCTGGGGGGGAAAGGGGATGAGGATGAAGTCACCGAGATCGAGACGCAAGAAAAACGATCTTGGAAGCAGTTCCTTGATTCAGTGTGGAAGGTCTTCATCGACGGATCCTCAACCTCCAAAAGGGTCGGCGCTGACATTGTCCTCCAATCTCCAGAAGGACTGATCATCGAACAAGCCCTAACACTTGATTTCAAGTCCAACAATGAAGCAGAGTATGAAGCACTGATTGTAGGGCTCAACAGCGCTAAAATCCTAGGGCACAACAGTTGGTGGTCTTCAGCGACTTACAGTTGGTGACGAGCCAGCTAAGCGGAGACTACCAAACTTGCGACGAAAGGATGGCAGCATACCTAGTTCTTGCAAAAAAGCTCATCTCTCAGTTTGAAAAATTCGAAGTCAAGCAGGTTGGCAGAGAATATAATTCCCATGCCGACGCTCTTGCCAACCAGGCCTCCACCGTCGAAGTCGGAAGAAAAAGAACCATCGAAGTGGAATCATTGGAGAAGCCGAGCATAGAACTCCACCCACCTCGGCAAATTTTATGTGTTGATCTCGGTCCAAGCTGGTTGGACCCAATCATCTCTTATCTCAGAGATGATCAACTTCCTGAAGATAAGAATGAAGCGCACAAGATCAGGCTACTCGATTTTGGTTGTCTCCGAAAGGCAAGGCTACATGAAGTTCTTTACTGGCCCCCGCCTTCAATGTGTTTTGAAGACTTTCTCTACAAAATTCATGAAGGGATCTGCGGCAGCCACATCGGAGGTCGATCACTAGCATACTGGGCTATCAACCAGGGCTACTGGTGGCCATACATGCAGAAGGATGCTCAGTTGTAATCCAGAAAGTGCGAGAAGTGTCAGAAATTCTCACACTCCCTCCATCAGCCAGCACATGATCTGATCACACTCTCCAGCCCGTGGCCCTTCACCCAACGGAGGCTGGACATTGTGGGACCGCTCCAACGAGCTCCAGGGCATAAGAGGTGGCTAATAGTAGCCACCGATTACTTCACCAAATGGGTAGAAGCAGAACCGCCATCTTCCATCATCGAGTAGGACTCCAAAAGCTTTGTATGGAAGAACATCATCACAAGGTTTGGCATCCCACGAGCTTTGGTCTCAGACAACGGGACCCAGTTCGATTCCAACCTCTTAAAAAACTTCTGCCAGGAGCTAGGCATCAGAAACCACTATTCCATTCCAGCCTACCCACAGAGCAACGGTCAAGCCGAAATCTCCAACAAAGTTGTGCCCGACGGACTCAAGAAGAGACTCGACCGAGCTAAGGGAAGGTGGGTGGAAGAACTCCCGAGTATCCTATGGGCATATCGGACGACTCCAAGGTGCTCTACTTCAGCAACGTCTTTCTCTTTGGCCTATGAGATGGAAGCCGTGATTCCACTCGAGGTCGGCCTCCCGACTTTGATATCGAAACTCTTCGACCAAGGCCAAAACGAAGTGAATCTGGCCCGAGAACTAGACCTAACCGAAGAACGAAGCAGCAGCTATTCGCCTAGCTATCTATAAGCAACAATTGGCTAGGGGTTACAATCAAAGCGTCAGAGAAAGGAAATTCTCAGTTGGAGAATTGGTCTTGAAGAAGACACTTCCAGAGGATAAAGATCCGAACCAAGGCAAGCTAGGACCGAACTGGCGCGGCCCATTCAAGGTGATCTCAGTTGCCGGCCAATCAGCATACAGACTTGAGAACATGGATGGTAAAGAGTTACCACGGCCATGAAATGCGACGCACCTCAAGAAGTTCTATTTCTGAATTGTATTCGATTTTCGAGATCAATAAAATCAGTCTCCGTTCTTTGTTGCTCTCAAATCTCACCAAGTTATAGAACTCGGCAATAGTGCCACCAGACTACACCAGCTCCGGTAACAGAACCAGCTGGTCATGTCTCAGTCTTGGCCTTTAGTAGCTTAATAAGAGTGCTAACGGGACTACCCCGGCTCCGGTAACGGTACCAGCTGGGCATGTCTCAATCTCAACCTCATGCATCTCGATAACAGAACCAGATCACAGGCAACAGGACTACACTAGCTCCGGTAACTGGACCAGCTGGTCATGTCTCAATCTCGGCCTTAAGCAGCTCAACAAGAGTGCCAACATGACTACCCTAGCTTCCATAAGAGTACCAGCCAGGCATGTCTCGATCTTGGCCTTCAGTAGCTCAGCAAGAGTGTTAACAAGACTACCCTAACTTCGGTAAGAGTACCAACCAGGGATGTCTCAACCTTTCGCATCTCGGCAATGATGCCAGATCGCTACCAACAAGATCATTATTCAGAAAAAAATGACAACTTGTCGAGCTCGGCGACGGCCTCGGTGGCTACTTTGGTTACAGAACCAAGTACACTACGGACAAAGTCCCGAGACGAAAACCTTTCATCCAATTTGCTCCTGTTCTAGCTCGGTTACTGAACTAAACTACGATACGGACAAATTCAGTACCCAGGTTCAAATCAATTACTTCTATGAATTTTCGGTTGTTACTTAAGTGTTTTTGGTTGGCGAGCCGAATTCAATTACTTAAGAGAAATCTATTCTTCTAAAGCATGTAAGGAGTTAGGTTAAAGAACCGAGGTCAGACACTCGCGATTTCTAAAGTAATGTTTGAAGGCAAGCATGAAAAAAGAAAGCACCAGAAAACGGGAATTTGAAACTGTATCGACAAAAAAGATGTTTCATTAAAGTTATGTCTTTACATTCATTCAAGAAACAAAAGGTACATCAAAAGAGAAAATCAAAGAAGGTCTTTAAGAAGTAGTTGGCTGGGCGACAGTGTCGGCCTCGGCTTAATGCCATCGATCACCACTAGAGCAGATTCAGTTCCACCAGCCTCGACGGGAGCATCGGCTTTAGAGGCTTCGGCCTCGGCCGTAACGGATCCAGTTACAGCAACCTCAACGGAAGCTTTAGCCTGAGGAAGTACAGGCTTGGCAGCCTCGACGGGAGCCTTGGTCGCAGCAAGGCCAGAACTCGACCCCGGCTCTGAGCCTGAATATTGGGTGGATTTTGATAAGTGGAATGATCCTCTGGGATTCCCACTTCTTTCAGAGTAGCACGCCACCCCAGTATCCACACTTTTCCATCACCTTCAAAACTTAAGCCTTGTATATAGTCGACGCCTTCGCTACTCCATCATCAAAAGCAGCTTGGGACTCCGACTCAATTCTGGCTTCAGTTTCCTCCCTCGGCCCCTCATGCTTAGCCATCCTCTCGTCCCCAGTCTGGAGTCTAGCCTCAAAATCGTCCTTTTGCTTCTCCAAAGAGGCCTCGAGCTCAACCGCCTTCTTCTTCTCAGCTTCGGCCTCGTACCTCAGCTTGTTGTTCTCGTCCTTGAGTTTTTCAAACCTGACTTTAAAGGCATCCTTTATTTCCTCCATCTGTTTCGCCACCTGAATCATGTCGCTCAGTTTCTTCTGGAGGGTTTTATTCTCGGCCTCGAGATTTACAATCGTGGGACCATGATTATGGAGCCTGTCCAAGGCAACCACGCATTTTTGCATTGTCTACTGAAGAAACAAGCATTCAGAAAACAATGACCGAAATGAAACACTTAGCAAAGATTGAAAAGAAGTTTAAGCGAGCTTACCGCAAAGGTCTACTGCAACGCCGACATCATCAGCTTTGTGTCATCGTACCTCTCCAGCTAAGCCATGTCCTGCAGTAGGGCACAGGCTCGCCCAAGCGCCCCCAGAACGAGGGGATCCGCCCTTCGGAGAATGCGATCCTCGACCATCATCGGTCTCCCCGGCTCAAGCATGAAGCTCGGTCTCCAGGTAGCCGGATGAGTAGTCTGGGACGCGACGATCGCATTAGAACCCCCCTCTGCAAGGACCTTGGTCATGACTCTTTTCCCTGACCAAGCTTACGCCAGCGTGGCCTCGGCAGTTCACTTCCGAACCTGGGGATTCGTCGACGGTTCAGAGACAGTTGCGGAAGGAAGGACATCTCCAACAGCGGGACTCAGGGGAGCCGCGGGAGAAATGGGACAAGGACGTCGGCACCAGCCGAGGTCGGGGGTGCTTCAGAAGTTTGGCCCCCAAGCACCAAAGCTTCCAAGTCTTCCACCAGAGGAAGCCTGTGGCGCCTCATCTCCTCCTCTGCCGAGCTGGACAGAGAAGATCGAACTATTCAGTGAGACCTCCTCCTCAAAGGAATCTCAGGCGACTCTGACTCCGAAGTGGAAGCCTCGGCACCAGATGCGGCCCGGCGCTCAGCTTCGGTCTTGGTCGATGCAGGCTCTTCCTCCTCTACTTCGACTACGGCGACCTGACGATGACCGACCATCTTCTTGTAGGAGCGATACTTTGGCTCGTAGCCCAGAAGCGCCCAAGTCGCTTTGTTTTCGTGGCCGTGATAGCTCTTCACAGACCGAAACCAGGCCTCATTCTTCACCCAGCCAACGTGCATGGCCTCTCGTTTCCTATGCTGAATGCCTGAACAGCAAACAAAAAACATCAGCTCGGTAAGAGAAAGAGCAGAAAAGTACAAACAAAATTGAAAGAAGGGTTGGTATTTACTTGGAGGAGTCTGAGGCAGTGGGGAACTCTGTATGTCCTCTCCAGAACAGTCTCGGCGAACTCCAAGTTGCCGAAACGAACAGGCGATCGTCCCCAACATATCTGCACGAGTCCTCCAGGGCTTGGACGAAACCCTCCCGATACGGCTTAACTCGGAGGTAATAAGTATCACCTCCAGATTTGCACAGGTCATAGACATCCTCGATGTCATGAACACCGATGTTGATTTCTAAAACCTCATTGAGCTCAGCCGTGCCCATTATAACCTTGAAGCCATTCCGCATCAGCTGGTAAGCACAGAGGTGCCACTTGCTAAGACAGGTTCTAAGGAGAGGATGGAGGGGGAACGGGACTCCACCCTCGATTAGGGCTATTAAGGGGAACGGCATCCAGCCTTCGGAGAAGGTACAGCCAACAAGAGAATCAGGGTTGGCCGGCCTAACCTGGACGTCCTCAGGTATACCTTACTTGACCCTAAACTGGGCAATCTCCCCTGCGGTCTCTAACCAGAAGCTATAAATGCCCTTTTTTTAAGAAACTGAGAAAAGAGGGGGAAGCCCTAAAAGAAGCCCTAATCGCAGAAATAAACAAGACAGAGACGAACGGACTTACGAAGACAAGACGGATGAGAAATAAGATTGAGGTTTCGGGCTAGCAGAGGTTCGATCTCAACAGCACTTCTCTTTAGACGATCTCTCTCCTGCTCTACAAGATCTCTCTTCTACTTTGCAAATCTCAGAGTGAAAGTAAAGAAGAAGAAAAAAGGAGGGCACCCCTACTTATAACGAAAAAGAGGTGCCTTCTCTAGGCGCCATTTCGAATTTCGAAAACGTCGCATCAATTACCGTGCACATCTCTTCAGAATGACATTGCGACCAATCAGGTGGTGACACGTAGTGCCGTCAGCCGTTTTTCCGTGTCAATCAAGGAACGACGTTTAATACTTCGGGCAGGCGAAGCGACATCGGATAGAGATCAGATGACAGCAACTGAAACCGATATAAGATTCAAAATTTGATTCTCAAAAGATTTTCCCGGCTTCGGTTGAAAGCAGCTCGGTAGCTACCTCGGCGGCATGGTCCTCTGCCATCGTCCTCGGCGGCACGGTCCTCTACCGTCATCCTCGACGGCACGATCCTCTACCATCATCCTCGGCGGCACGGTCCTCTACCGTCAACCCCGGAAGATTCTCTCATCAGATAGCTTCCGACCTCAAAGAGTTAAGGAACTCTAAGACCCAAAAGCTAGGGGGTAATTGTGTGGGGATATTTCTAAGATATTGGGATTACATTAGCTTCGGTAATAGTACCAGGGAATCATGTCTCGGTCTCGGCCACGCGTACCTCGGCAACAGTGCCAGGGCGCCAACCAAAATCAAGGTCAATCTCGACATCGGCATCATGTCTCGACCTCGACAATATTATGCTTGTACATTATCATATAGAGCTTACCCTCAACCCATGAACCCATCCATGGGAAAATGAGAGAGAAAGGTTTTTGTAGGTTTGGAAAACCTGTATTCGCAGCTTTTTGACCGATTTAAATAGTGGAGACTTGTCAGAATGAACAGTGGAAAACTTGTATTTTAAGCTTTTTCAAACGATGAGTGCATAACCCAAATATGTTATCCAAGAGATTTTGGGATATTTGGACAGATAGGTGAGAGGTGATAATCATCCTCTCGTTACACTTGATGATAATGGAAGTATTGTGGGTGGTAGGTTGGGTGAGAAATGGAGTGGGGGATATCGAGAAATAGGAAGGAGATGAGAAAGAAGAATACGTGAGGAGTGACGCTAGTTTGGGCGTAGCTATCATCGCCGAGAGAAAAAAGTAAAAAAAAAAAAAAAGTGATGTGAAGATCGAGTTTGTGATGCACAATTTACGAGGACCCTTCGAAAGGAATGGCCAAAGTTTGGGAATTTTCCCATAAAATCCTCTCTTTTTTTTTCTTTTAGAATTTTACCCGAAAAATCCTCTTAAGAGTTATTGAAGGCCAAATGGGGCCCAAAACATATATATCCACCATAGAGGTCCCAAGTTCTTTTTTTTTTTTTTTTTTCCGAAGTTTACCCGTGGGACATCCGCACTCCCCCTCTACGAAATCGCCACGATTCCATCGTTTGATAGACGATAGTCTGGAAATTGGGAGTTGCCTGGTTCATTTTTGTATGTTGGGTTCTGAAGATGATGAGTTGTAGAGAAATGTGGGAGGCTGGTTTGGTGGATTGTGAGGGTCCCGGGCATGGGGTGTTCGTGCAAGTAAGGTTATGGGTTGGGATGTGAAGGTATAGCAATAGAGAATCCCTGGGAGTCTGCAAGTTGGATTCGTTTGGGTGCAGTTATGGAGGTTGGGTTCCATTACTGGGAACGTGAGAAGTTGTTTGGGTTCTAGTTGCAGGTTGTACAAGTTGAGTCGATAAAAACGTAAGGCAATGGGCTATGTATAATATGAGCTGGGATAGGTGATATCGTCGCCCATACCTTAAAGGTGTATTTGGTTGGGCATCTTACAATTCAAAGGCGCTTTTCTTTTACAAAAGAAACTTCCAAAAACTTACTTCCTTAAAGCAGCTTTTTAAAAGGAAATGGCATTTGGTTAGCTCAGTTTTACATTCACCTTTTAACAACAAAAGAATCCATGGTTGTTTGGTTAGACGTATAAAAAGTAACTTGGCCAACTGACTTTAGATAGCTTCAGGCATTATCTATCATGGAGTTTTTTATCCACTTTGAAATTGTGGACATGCGTTTGAAATCAACCATCGTAACTGTTGCAGAATGTTGCTTTCTATAAGTGGCTACAACAACACTTTGCAATAATGATGACATATCACCTAATCACCTCATACTTTCATGTAATCCACCCCAATCAATGTGATGGATTGAAAGAAGATGAAACAAAACTTTTGGTGTCCACTTCTGATGTCTCATGCTTTTAGCACTAAAAAAAACATGATAACAAATACATGATAAACTAGCACATGATTAGAAAAAAAAAAAACTGAGAGCCATGTTTATATAAAAGATTCCAGTAAAATTTGTAGTTCTAACACTTAGTTTCCATGTTGAGAGCCATCCAAGTATAGGAATAAAGAAAGAATCATCATCATGAACATCATAAACTAGACCACATATGCAAAAGCATTAACAGCGCAGCGCAGCATTTAACAGTTGGTCCCAAACATTCCTCTGCCCACTAGAATACAGAGAAGCAATCCCCACCAACTGAAACATTACAACATTCACACTGATGGTAACAACTGAACACCAACAGAACACCACCATTTGAGAGCATAGCCTACATGTCTATTTGAATATATAATGGCAAATACCAGCATTTTGAACAAAAGACACATAGCCCCTCTATATTAAAGACTCAACAAGACAATTATTTATAAAGCTCAGCTAACTCAGTTAGATAAAAAAAAAAAAACATGAGGAAATGTTATAATTCTAATCTAGCACTTTCAAACCTCTATCTAATCTAGCACTTTCAAACCTCTATCTCCTAGATAAAGGTTTCAAAATGTAGAACTAAATCACTGGGCAAAGAGCATTCAATATGTTGTGAGAAGATTGATTTATCCAGACGGGTACAAGTGTGAAAAACAATCTAGTGTAGTAGCCAAAGTTGTTAAATACAACCTTTATGGCATGAAATAGGGAACAATGAAGTATGAGTTTTCAGCACCGATTCAACAAACAAAGAGCATTGCACTTAATTAAATAGATTGTAGAAAAAAACATAAATAAATTGGAGGACCAAGTTGTTTTCTAGGCCTTTAGTGGATGTGGTTGTCAGCCTTGGAACATTTGAGCACCTAAGAAAACTGATTCCATGGTTTATCTCTTGCTCCTCGCAAGTTAACAGCTTCAATTTCTGTGTGACTCAAAGGGAGTCGTCTCAACCCAGAAACAAAGTCACAGATCTGACAAACTCACTTTGTAATTGTTGGGTCCACATTGTAATGATTGGGGTTACGTCGTCTTCTTTAAATGCCATGTGTGAACAACTAACCAATGACCAATACTGTTAAATACCTAAGTTGCATTTTAATGGGCATGAGGAAGGTGCTGAATCAGAAATACAAGGAAACTTTCTTCTGATTTTTCATCTCAATCAACACAGTTTGAGGTTGTTTTGTGCAAACACATTACACTTGACACATCAATGCATACATCATAGGGTAATCTAGAATTTCAGCCCTAATATTATTTGAGACATATTACATTGAAATCCCATTACTTGAAAAACCACAATATATTGGAAACGAGAAAGAGACCTAAGAGAGAAAAAAGCGAGAGAAGAAGAGAGGTAGAGAGAGATCAAAAGAGAGTGAGAGCTTCTTTTCCTGCTGCATGAAGGGAAGATATATAGATAAGTGGTCTTGTGTTTTATGGTAAAAGAGAAGGGAACATAGAGAGGGTGGGAAAAATGAAGGGAAGAAAGGAGCCGTTTCCGTGAGACTTGCCACAATGGTCCGTGTCCTGCAAAAGCAAGAAAGCCCATTTTGATCGTGAAGTGGGCCGAGGTTCACTTCTTCAAAATGTGGATTTTAGCTTTCTCTTTTGAGGAAGCCCTTTTAAAAATGCAATTACAAACAGAGTTTAAGGATATTTTGAATTTTTCAAAAAAAAAAAAAAAAAAACCAAAGCCCTTTTTTCAAGCCCAACTAAACACATGCTAAAACACTCAGTTAACTGGGGATATCCCCGCCTAACAACGAAATAACGAAAAAAGAAGAAATTAGCAGTTCAAGTTTGGTCTTCTTCTTCCTCATTAGTGCCAGTGAATCATTGGAAGAGGGAACGAAGGCTTGTTTGCTAAACATGTGCTTGGAGATCATTCACGGAGGAAGACGTTTTGGAATAAGATGCGACTCTTGAGGCTTGCAATGGATGATTAGACAGATTTGCCTAAGCAAGTGTCCTCGAGAAAAAGCACAGTGAGCAAGGGATGCTTTTGTAGAAGATGTCCAACTCCATCTCTCCTTCACCTTCCTAATCGACCAGCAATTTGTGGTGCCTAGGTTTAAATAAATCTAGATTCTCCAACATTGAGGAGGTGAAGGAGGAGGAAGAAGAAAAAGAAGAAGCAGCGAGCAGCTATATGGTAATAGGTTCGAGGACCTGGTTTTACCCACTGATAAGAAGGAAAGGGTGTCCTCTGACTCACAAAGAAACTGAAAGGGAAAATGATAATTGACTGACTTTTTCTTCAATTCCCATTTGCCAACATATAGAACTCATTACATTCATTGAACTGCCTTCTCTAACTCCCCACAACTCTCATTCCAGAACTGATTAAGGAAGGCTAAAAGCAAGTGGAAAGAAACACATGCATAAAAACAAAAACTGAAAGGAAACTGGAAAATAAATAACTGCATGTACTTCTGGGCTTGGGCTGGACCATATGCATATGGACATCATGAGGTCCGTACAATGGGTTAGGCCCTAACGTGTCGCCGCTTATGCATACAGGTGAGCGGCACTACTGCCGCTCGGCACAAAAGTGAAAGAAAAGAGTAAAAAAAAAAAAGTGGCAGGAGGGTCTATATGATATATATTAAAATGGGAATTTGACGGTATACTTAGCTTTAGAATTAGATATGCCCTCCAGCTTGTCAATTTTTAAATAATTCCCCATAGGTGTGCTATACTTGTTGTCTACTGGAAAAATGATTGAAATGCCTCTCACTATGGGATATTGCACGGTATATACTATCTCTAATAGAAACCTCTTATAAGGAGAATTTTGATGGTTTTAAGTGGGCCCGATTGGGATTTGATTCATGGTGTTTATAAGACTTACAGAGGAAATGGTACATTGGTAGTTATATATATCAAGGACCTGTCCGAAGTGATTGTGTGGATCACCAATCAAAGATGATTCCTAAGCAAATGTGCAAAAGGAAATAGTTTGGTCCCATCAAGGGACTAAAAGGTTTGGTTTGAACATCAGTCCATGGCGTGATCGGATCTTACTTGGCATGTGTTAAAGGTAAAAAACATGCTATATTTTGACCCATGTCCAATTGAGGACCTGGGCTAAGACCATAAATCAATTAACTGTTGGAGTAAACTTTGCATTTTTATTTGATTTTTAAGCATGTTTTATTTGTGTTCGTATTAGTGGATGATGATGTTTAAAATGGGTCCAACTTATACCCAATTCTTTAGTAGGGTCATTTTTCCTTTCCAATATTATTTTTAGTTATAATACTCTTGTAGTCATTGATTTGAGCATCCAATCTAGTGGATAGAATCTCTCTATTTTGAGTTCCCTTTTTATCGAACTTTTGTTCGATCAAGCTAGAAATCTTAATTTAAAAAAAAAAAACATATTCAATAAAAAAAAACATAGATTTGTGATTCTATAAAGTCAAAATCAACCAACTATCCAATGCCACAACCATCTTCCATCATCAGATTAACGACCAAGATCACCCTACATGGTCCACCACATCCACCTTCCATCATTAACACATTAAAATGTGTAGAAAATAGAGCCCTCAAGCCTGGATTGTGTGGAAAAATAAGCCCTCAAACCCGAACTTCAAAAACAAAAAAGAGAGAAAAAGAAAAGAAATCCAAACGACAATGTATATTTTTTAGAAAATCCTACATCAAAAGACACTACCATTTAAGTCATCTTATTCCAAAAATAAGACAAGAAAAAAAAATACATTAAGTCATGTTTCATAGGTTTTAATCTTTCATTCCTAGCAAAAAAAGAAAAAAACCAGGGAGAGAAAGAAAGAAGGAATGATCCATCACCTTGAGAGATTATAAAAGGAAAAATATAGTTGGCCAAGAGGAGTAGAGAAATATGAATAGGCACTATATATAGAGAAGGAAAGACAAAAGGCTGATCCAACATATTGCAAACATCATACAAGAGGGGTATTCCAGTCATTTTTCCTGCATACAACAAATACAATACACCTCTAGGGAATTATTTAAAATTGAACAAGGTAGAGGGGATATCTAATTCTAAAGGCAAGTGTATGGTTAAAATCCCTATTAAAATTTGAGGGGCTTTTTGGTCTCCAGCGGGGTCTAAGGGGATTTTTCTGGTAAAATCCTCTTTTTTTTTAATAAATAGAAGTTAGTTTTGCACTTTACTAGGTTTTAGTAGGGCAATGTTTTATTGTCATGCTCAAGTAGGCTCCATCACAATTACTAGATATTTTCTCTATTTGTTCATTTTTAATTCACGGTTTAGTATACTACAAGTGCCACGATCTCATTATTGAATATTACTATCAAAGAGAAACAGTTTCAAATACATTCAATTCCTAAGTCTCAATAGCTTCATTTGAACTCAGTAAACTAAGCGTCATATATCAGAGAGCAACCGTTATAACTGACCGTCCTGTTACAACAGTTCATGTGATCGACAACACTATCTGTTTAGTCACAGTATTCTGATGATCTATTTAATTAACTAAGATTCGGTTAAAGTGATGAGGTGGTGTTGTCAGATGAATATATATACATATATATATTCAGAGCTGTTGATGTAAATGTAACTTTTCAATTAATGAGAATAATCTGAGTTTGCTCCCCTTTTTCTCTCAACTCTTCTTGTTCTTTAGTTTTCTTGGTATCAGAGATGAAGACTAGCGTCAGATCCTTCTTGTCTCTTCTTCTTTATGAAGCTTCTCTTGCAAGTTTTCTCTGCAAGAGTTTGATCTTGCTCATCTTCTTCAGCAAGTGCTCGATCTGGCTTTTTTTCTTCAGCAAGTGTTTGATCTTGCTTGTCTTCGTCTGCAAGCGTTTGATCTGAATTTGATCGTGTTTCTCCTCGCCTGGATCTTGCTTGTCTTCGTCTGCAAGTGTTCGATCTTGCTCTTCTGCAAGTGATCTGATCATCACTGTTCTTCCTTCCTTTCATTTGGATTTTCAGAGGTCATCTCTTCTTTCTTTATTCAAAATCTGTGATTTTCTTTTCACAATGTCATCTGCTTCCTTCGACTTTACTGGACATCATCCTGCATTTCTTGTATCAAACATCAGTAGTTTGGTCTCTGTTAAATTGGACAATACCAATTACTTGTTTTGGAAATCTCATTTCCTTCCTGTTCTATGAGCACATGGCTTAATTGGATTTGTTGATTGGTCCTATGCTTGTCCATCTAAATTTCTTGTTGATTCGTCTGGAAACATCACAAATGAAGTGAATCCACAATTATCTGTTTGGTATCAACAAGATCAAAATGTTTTATGCTGGCTAAATGCAACTCTTTCTGAGAATGCGTTAGCACATGGTGGCCTCACATCATCTTGAGAGGTTTGGCTAGCTCTGGAAAAACACTATGCGTCCTTGTAAGATCTCACATCATACAATTGAAAACTCAACTCCAGACAACCAAGAAGGGTTCGCATTTGATTTCCGACTACATTCAACGCATCAAGCATATTGCAGACAGTCTTGCAGTTGTTCTATGTCCTGTAGATGATGAGGATCTCATCATTCATACTATGAATGGCCTTCCTACCAAATACAATGCTTTTAAGACTTCTTTCCATACAAGGTCTTCTCCAATCAGTCTTGAAGAGCTACATATTCTTCTCCTGTGCAAGGAACTGAACATTTGAGTCTTCTCAGACAGTTGTAGTGGATTACTCGGCTGCAGCGCTTCTGTCTTCAACAACACCTAATACAGGTGGATCTGGTTCTGGTTCTACACAAGGGAGTGGAAGATGCAACAATAAAGGAAGCCAGGGTAGAGATGACCGTGGTGAAGGCAGAAATAACAAAGGAGGACGCTCATGTCCGTATAATGCTGCTTCAACAAATTCAATTAAACCGTGCTGCCAGATTTGTAATAGGACAGGGCATACCGCTCTGGATTGTAATCATAGGATGGATTTTTCGTACCAAAGGCGACATCCTCCTTCACAGCTAGCAGCCATGGCTACTTCCTTCTCACCTGATTCAGATCAGCTGTGGTACGCAGACACTGGAGCTACATCTCATATCACTGATGACCTCCAGAATCTCTCGGTTCACTCAACGTACAAGGGAAGTGATAAAGTTGCAGTCAGTAATGGCCAAGGTCTGCCAATACTTCATAATCGTTCCTCCATTGCCCACACTCCCTATGGTTCCTTCAAGCTCAGAAATATTCTCCATGTTTCAAATATATCATCTAATATTTTGTCTGTTTAACAATTTTCACGAAATAATAACTATGTTTTTGTGTTTGATTCCTTTGGATTCACAATACAGGATCATCTCTCGGGGAGGATTCTTTTCCAAGGTCTGAGTAAAAAAGGATTGCATCTATTTTGCACCTCCCCCCACTTGCTCCAGTCCTCTACACCCACTGCATTTCTTGGTGAACGAACTTCTGCGGATGTGTGGCATTATAGGCTTGGACATCCATCATATTCTACATTTTAGCATGTTGTTCCTGCTCTTCCAGTTTAAGGATCTACCACTGCCTTTTCATTTTGTGAGATTTTCAATATAGTACACAGTGATCAACGGTCTCCGCCTCAGCCAAGACCATAGGACAACCATTAACAATAGGCAGATTATACTTAATTAGGTTGTCCACAGTGACAGTTTTCCCCAAAAAGGCCATCCACCCAAAAGTAATGACTTTTTGAGGAGCTTTAAATCTCCAGATCTTGGCTTTTGGAGAGGAGGATGGCATTGAGATGCCAAAACAAAGGGATCTAACTGAGAAGAGCCCATCCGACGAAGCAGACCACACCCTTCTATCGTTCCCATCAATAGGAATGTACACTTTACTCAAAATATTCATCATAGAAAGGAAGTGCGGAAATTCCCTTTCTGAAAGGTCCCTCCTAAAAGTGGGACCCCACATGATCTGATTACATTGTCTAGAAACATAGGAACTTACCTGGCCTGAGTGTCCAAAGCACACCAACAAAGCTCAGGACATTGACTAGCCAAGGTGCTATTGCCTACCCAAATATCCAGCCAGAAGCGGATCCTCTCGCCAGAGCCAACAGGAAAATGAATATTAGAATTGAAGACATCTCTAACCGATGCATTATCCCTCCAAAGGCCTGAATGGCAAGAGTTGGAGTTAGGAATATCCCAACCTTCTCTACGGATCCCATATTTAGAAATAAGGATCTGCTTCCATAAGCCATAAGACTCATTCCCGAGCCACCACAACCACTTGCCAAGCAAAGCTAGATTCATCAGCCGGATAGGTCTAAAACCAAGACCCCCTTCATTTTTAGAATTACACAGAGAAGCCCAATCCGCGAGGTGCAACTTCTTTTTCTCCTCTCACCCAGACCAAAGAAAATAAATATCTTTGTAATTTTTCAATCCGCTTAGCCACAGATATTGGACACTTGAACAACAACATAAAGTAGATAGGAAGATTTGATAAAGCCGACTTGATCAAGGTTATGCGGCCCCCTGATGATAAATAATTTTCCCTCCATAAAGCCAAGTGCTTCTCCATTCTCTCAATGACAGGATCCCAAAGAGATTTTGCCGCATTACCAAGACATGAGGCAAGCCAAGGTAAGAAGCGGGCAAGGACCCAGCTTTGCACCCCAAAACATTAGCAAACCCAGGAAGGCTTGAAGAATCCGTTGTGACCCCTATCAACTCACTCTTGAAGAAACTCAACTTTAGACCCGATACCAATTCAAAACAATGAAGAATGGCTTTCGCATTAAGAATCTGATCCGAATTGGCATCACAAAGGATCATAGTGTCATCGGAAAATTGAATATGACTAGCCAAGGGAGAATTAGCCGCCGGTTTGAACCCCCTTATGGGGTAAGCATTAGAGGCTGCTTCCAACATTCTGCTTAGAGCCTCACCCACCAGCACAAATAGGAAAGGCGAAAGGGGATCCCCCGGTCTTACTCCCCTTTGGGCCAGAAAAAAGCCTTTAGGGGTTTTGTTAACGAGCACAGAAAAATGAGCTGAAGAAACACACTCTTCAATCCACCTAAGCCACTTTTGGCCGAACCCCACAAGACGAAGAATATAGAGAAGAAAATCCCAATTAACTCTATCATAAGCCTTCTCAAGATCCAATATGCAACAGCCCGGGCAAAGTTTCTTTATGTCTAGAGTGAATGCATTCATTTGCCACTAAAATAGAATCTAAAATCTGGCGACATTGAACAAAAGCGGCTTGAGCTTGAGAAATGAGCATGGGAAGCACCCTTCTGAAGCCTACTGGTGAGGGACTTAGGCAAGAGTTTTATAAGAATTTTATGTCAACTTCTAATCAAGCTAATAAGGCGAAATTCCATAATACTTTCGGCCCCATTTCTTTTTAGAATAAGAGCAATAAAAGAAACTCCTAGCTGTTTAGATGGTCTGCCCCTAGAGTGAAACTCTGATAAAAAAACCATGATATCATCTTTCAACATTTCCCAAAACTTTTCCCATGAGAAATCTGTCCGGGCCTGGTGCTCTTTCTCTTCCCATGAGAAAGACCGTCTTTCTTGTAAGATGCCATGTACTAACCCAAAAGCTTAAGCTGATAAGTGGAAGGTCCATACAGGTATATTAAGACATGTCAAGCCTATTACTTAGGCGATGTGAGATGTGGGATTTCCCAACACTCCTCCTCACGTGCAGGCCCAACAGATTTCATGGACGGGTCTGTCATGTGGGTTACACAAGAACGACGGGATCGGAACCCTCTCTGATACCATGTAAGATGCCATGTACTGACCCAAAAGCTTAAGCCGATAGGTGGAAGGTCCACACAGGTATATTAAGACATGTCAAGCCTATTACTTAGGCGATGTGGGATGTGGGACTTCCCAACATTTCTCACATCTTCCTCATCAAATGGTCTCCCCAACCAAAGAGCATGATTAGACTCAAGCAATGGAAAGTTCAGATTATCCAGATAAGGATGAATTCTCGCCTCAGACGAATATAGCTCCTTGAGGAAAGAGGTAACGTTGTCACAGGTCAACTCTCGCCCTTCAATTCTAACCCCATTTTCAATCAGAACCGAAATTATTTTCATACGGTTCCTGACTGACACAAAACTATGGAAGAACTTCGTATTTCCGTCCCCATCACTGAGCCATTTACACCAAGACCATTGTTTCCATCTTATCTCTTCCCCTCCAAGTTTCCTTTCCAGCTGCTCCTTGAGAGACTGCCTCTTAAAAATATCTTCTAAAGAAAAAACACCAGATTCCTCTAACCTGTCTAGGTCATTTATCTGCAACATAAGCTCAGATTTTATTTGATCTAAGCCCCTAAGCAGTTCCTGACCCAATCCTTTAAAAGGCGCAATTTGGAGGACAGCTTAAAACCTTCCCACCTCTGCACTGAAAAATCACACCACCAAGAATGAATCAAACCAGAGAAATCATCTCCTAGAAGCCAGCTAAGAATGAATCTGAAAGGAATAGGCCCCCCACCTTTCCTATATCTCAATGCTAAATCCAGACAGTACCCAATCCTCTATACTTGGACCTTTACAGACTTCCCACTGCTGCTGCCTCTGCTCACTCTCCTACCATCAGTAACATCTACTTCTTTACCTCTTCCCCTTCCACCAGCATCCAGACTCAATACCACTTTATCCATAGCACCTTTAACCAGCGCCGTTCAACCAGTAACAGTGTCTAGTCCTGTCCTGCCTTCAGCACCTTCAGTTACTATAGTCCTATAGCTACAGCTACTACATCCACTACAGCTACCTGTCCTACAGTTTCAGCTGACATCCTACCTCCAAGCGACTACAAGTACCGGTCCTGTCCCTGCTACAGCTACCACCACTGTCGCCCCTTTATCACAAACCATAGACTCTATATCACCACCACTGTCTCCCATCTACTAAAACTTCTTCCAATGTACGTAATATAGTCACTCAGTCCAAAGCAGGTATCAGCAAGAAGAAGGTTCTCTTGACTACATTATCAAAGAGAAACAGTTTCAGATACATTCAGTTCCTGAGTCTCGGTAGCTTCAGTTGAACTCAGTAAACTCAGTGTCATATTAATATATCAGAGACCAACCATTATAACTGACTGTTCTATCACAATAGTTCATGCGATTGACAACTGTATCTTTTTAGTCACCGTATTCTAATGATGTATTTAGTTAACTAAGATTGATCAAATGGGTGGAATTGGGGGTGTTATTCGTGACTTCTCTAAAAAAATTGTCAAAAATTTCGCGGGTCCTGTGAATTGTGTTGATTCTAATAGAGCTGAGATGTATGCTTTATTGGTGGGCTGCCATGAACTACATCATCTGGGAGGTTTTCATGCAATTATTGAAGGTGATTCTTTCTCTGCGATTCAGTGGGGTTCTGGGAAGTCTTCTCATCCGTGGACTTTAGCTGATTTGGTGGAGGAGGTGCAAGATATTTCATCTCACCTAGGAGGTTCTTTTCTTCATACTCCTCGTGAAGCTAATTTCTTGGCAGATGGTCTTGCTAGGGAAGGAGTTTTTCGGTTTCACATTTCATTTGATGTTTAGCTTTTGTTTGTGTCATTTTTATTCCTGTTTGTTGTTCTTTTTTTGTTTCTTCTTTCTTTGAATAAAATTCACTGTTATAAAAAATAAAAAATAAAAATAAAAATAAAAATAAAAATAAAAATAAAAAACTAAGATTGGTCAAAGTGATGAGGTGGTGTTGTCAGTGTCAAAGTTGCTAGCCAGTAATCCCAAAACCAATTGGTGATAGGAAACTGCACAAACAACTACTTAACACCCCCCCTCGGGCGGGACACCGCCCGGATCCGAAGCACACGCCCGCACAAGACTATAACGCGGCATGGGGCCTTTTTGCCCTGCGCATTTTGCGCCCGCACAAACACACAATGCGGCATGGGGCATTTCTGCCCTGCGTGGTTTCGAAGTCGAGGCCTCAGGCTCTGATACCATGTCTTCACTACAACAGGGCAAATCAAGCCCTATTCTCCGATCTTCTCTTCTTTGATCCAAGTGTGCGGTGTCCAATGGCAAAGATCTGCATCGGATCTTTCTGTCTATGCTTCATCAACTAGATCCAGTTTCCGAATCCATCGATCACACAATCTGAGCGATCTCTGTATCGCTCAGCAACTACTGATCATTGATCAGGACCATGGCCCATCTTCGATCTGGCGCTCTGATACCATGTCAAAGTTGCTAGCCAGTAATCCCAAAACCAATTGGTGATAGGAAACTGCACAAACAACTACTTAACAGTCAGATGCCTATATATATTTAGAGTTGTTGATGAAAATGTAATTTTTCAATGAATGAGAATGATCTGAGTTTTCTCAACTCTTCTAGTTCTCAAGTTTTCTGAATATTATAAAGAAGATGTGATAAAGACTATCCAAATATAGAACATGTGGGGATTACTGTTGACCGTGGGGGTCCCTCCTTGTTATCCCTGTAATCCCTATCTTTACACTTGGGAGATGAGACCTATACTTCGTTGTACTTTGGGCTGCATCAGCTCTCCCCATCTTCAAATGGACTCTAATTTACTTTTTCTTTGGAATGGTCATCTTCGAAGGAGATCAATTTCTGAAAATCTTTTGGGGTCCTCTTGGATCAAATGTTAAGGGTGCAGTTTATTGATTTAGTTGTTGGATATCTTTCTTTGGGTGCATCGTGTGTCTAAAGGGAAATGGGATCTTTTGTTCTATAATACATTAGGATGCGGGCATGGATGATGGATTGGATCCTTCTGCTGGCTTGATCTGACCATCAGATTAGAGAACTATATCCATCCGACCATTGAGAAATCAATGATGGGCTCTTTCTTGAGGCTTGTTGAAATTGGAGACTGGAGGAAGATCAAGGATCATCTCAGGAATTAAGTCCTTCTAATGATTCGATGAAACTGAATCTTTGGGTGAAGTCCCAAAATCATACTCACAATGAGACCTTTTCATCCCACTGCCCTCCTTTGATTGGTGTGCATCCAAGTGGATCCCACAAGGGACTTATTCTATCTCTCATGCAAGCCTGTGAGAGACATGGGGTACAGTTATATACTATATGTAAAACAATATTATATACATCTGAGTTGTGGAGGAGCAGAAAAGACCTAACAAAAGAGAATATTTCTTAAGAAGAAAAATCAGTCATACCAAAAAGCTCAAATCATGTACAAAAGTAAAGTCTCATGCCAAAAAAGAAATGAAAATGAAATGCGTGCAAACTATGAACAAACTCCAGCAATCATATGTCCCAAGCAAAAGTCCTGTCACTTCTTCCCGGTTTTCCTGCATTCATGAAGGGGAAAACACTATGAACAAACTGGTTTTTTCTTTTGTTTTCTTATGCTGTTCATGTAAAAAATTTAAAAAAGAATTTTACCTCGAGGGGTGCATAATCCCGTCATGCAGGACTTTATCAGCCACAGTGCTGAATACCTGTTGGCAAGTGCCACATAGGTATTTTACCCTCTTGTGGCAAACTTTATTGTGTTCGTCGAGAGCTGAGAGGCTGCTAAACGATTTCTCCGACCCCTTATTTTTTTTAGTTAGGGTGCATTTAATGCAAATCCTATTGTCACATAGCTTTCGGTGCGTACTATCATCCATTTTGGAAGGCTGAAAAAAAAAAAAAACAGAGCCATTCCCATTATTAGATTAAGGGACTGTTTGTTTGCATCAGATTATATAGAAATTGAATAGACAGTAATTCAGGTCAAATGAGTTGAAATTGAGAACTGTCAAAAGCTCTTAGATCTACAGAACTGGAATGCATGAAACAGGAAACGAAAACTTAGAAATGTATAACAAAATTGCTTCGAGAAAACGATGCTGCCTAGGGCTTAAGAGAAGATCTATGCATAGATTACATTTAGGGCCTGTTTGTTTGCATCACAAGAATTCAAACGAAGATCAAACGGCAATTAAAAAAAACATTAAATAACCTTTCCTTTATAGTAGGGAACAAAGATTGGAAAGGAATAACTAGCTTTTTGTCTTCATTTTAATCCGCTTAAAAGAATTGCTATATTGAATTCTTATGTATTTTACTATAAACAAACAGGTCATTAAAGAGAGAGAGAATTGCATGTTTGCATCAAAATAGAAAAAGAAACAATTCGATGTGATGTGAGAGAAGCTTTTAGAATCTCTACAGTATTTTTCCATCGTTTGTTGCGATTTTGAGAAGCGTGCATTCAGATTTCAAGAAAAGTAAGTTATGGTTTGAGAAAAAACATACCACAGTAACTCATAAGAAGCGGACAAATGTTTGTCTTTAGAAGTTGTATTTTATAGTTTATTACTGCTGTCAAAAGGAAGGTCCCGAACACAAAATGGTTGAGTGGGTCAGGGTGGGTCGGCTTTAGTATAAGAGTGGGTGGGTCCGAGGTTGGATTGAACCCTGGGTTTTAAGTTGGTAGGGGCACTCCTTTGCAGTGTGCCAACCTAAGCCAAAAGGGAGGTTCAAGTGCCAACCCCTCCACTCACTAGCCATCTTAAAAAGATGGATGTTATAAATGAGCCCGAACGGACTGAGGCCCTGGCTTTAGATAAAGCAGGATATGCAAGTAAATAGTGAAACATATGGAAAAATTGTTCCACTACTAAAAATGCAATTTTTATCATCCAGTGGGTTTGGACTTGTTGATGCTTTTCTTATCACAATATGAACATCAAATGGTGATGGGTTAGTTGCCATTTGTTCTTTTACAAACAAATCTTAGACAATTAATATAACTTTTTGACATGTGTGAATTCCTTTTTTTTTTTGTTAGGGCTTCGGAACGATGGACGATGGACTCGGAGTCATGTTGGATTGATGGACATTTGTGTTGGAACTTTTCATGCACATGCTGGAACTAATTGTATTTGGAAATGGAATTGTCTTCACGCGGGCGTCGTGGTGTTGACAGCTTTTATTGCAGTGGAAACAAAAAAACTGCCACTAAAGGCAGTTATTAGAGGCGGTTTTTATCAAACGCCACTTTTTCCAACTTTTTTTTTTTGGTGGCGGATGTACAAAACTGCCACTTTTGGTACCCCTTAAGCGGTGGATATTTTCTTCCACTATCCACTGCTAATGTCATTTTATAGAGGGAGTATACTCTCCGCCGCTATCAGTAAGTCCCTCTACTATCACCAATGCTATTGCACATCCTTTCTCTATTTCCTCCCTCTCACAAACCCATTCTCTCTCTATTTCTGACTTTACAGCCTGCTGCTCACAGACAAGAACAAACCCTAGCTTGATTTCTCCAAAACCTTAGCCTTGTATCCTGCAATTTCTTGCAGAAAGGTGAAGGTCGATATAGCTTCATTGATCTACTGTAAGATTCGGGTAATTTTCTAAAATCTCTCAATATGTTTTCTTTTCATATCCTCTAGATCTCCCCTTTTCTTTACTTTTTTTTAGAATTCTTTCAATGATTTCTGGGACTAGTGTGGTGGATTTTAAGAACGATTGAAGTGACTGCCAAATCTGGTATGTGTATTACCTTTCTTTCTTTTTCCTTTTTTTTTAGTTTCTTTGAATTTTTTAGTTCTTCATATGACTGATTTACGATGGAGAAATGCAGATGAGAGTTTGGAATTGCAAACTGGGTTTTGCTCAGAAACTTAGGGCCTGTTTGGCACCGTTCTGATTTCACATTTCCGCATTCCCACGGAACAAAATAAAAAATGCATTTGGACTCCCACTCTAGAAAGCATTCCCAAAATGGTGCCATTTGGGAACGGAAATTTTGAAATGATGTGAAATCATTTTTTTTATTTCCAAGGCCACCTTGTCCAATGTCTCCCTCCGACCTTCGTCTCTTTCTATCTGGTCTCCGTACAATCTTCAACCACCCCCCCCCCCCCCCCCCCCTCTGTCTGACATATGAACCAAGCTCCTCCCCCTAGGTCTCCAGTCACCCATACCAGCTCTTTCTCTCTCTAATATATGAACCCAGCTCCTCCCCTAGGTCTCCAGTCGCCCCTACCAGCTCTCCCTATCTCTCTCTCTTTCGGAAGGGCATGACACAAATGGGTGTTTTCGAGGGGAGGCCAAAGGGGTTGGAGGATTGAATTGCAGAGAGAAACCAGGGGATTTTGATGAAGGAAATGGGCACCCCAATAGGAGATTACTGGGCATTAATCGGAGGAAGAGGACTTCTTTAGTTGGAAACCAAACCAAATGAAGGAGTTTTGTACGCCTGTAGTACAACCCAGTTATAGCTTTGCTTTCTCAACCTCCATATACCAACATGATAAGAGGAAGAGGCTCCTAGCTGCTTGTTTCAGATGGATCTTTTACATGTATTTTGTTTGGTGTTTGGTTTTTGGATTTTACATGGTGAATCTTTATGTTCTAGTGAATCTTTATAGTCTTCACATTCGAATGTCATAATGTAATAGTTTCTTTCTTCCAACAATATTTGATGGGAGGTGATGCAGTCCGGTCCCTAACCAAGACAAGGACCCGCAAGCCTTGATGGACCCAACTGATGGGGTCCACATGTGCCTTTCTAGATTAGGAATTATTGCTTAGTTTTCTATTTAGTAGTTTTCTATTATTGAGAATTAGTTTTCTATTTTCCCATAGTTTACTAATTTAGTAGCCTTATTACATTACATGTTTTCAATTAATCAACTGATTTTCTGAGTTCGCTCACGTGAGTTTATGGATTTTCTTATGGTTTCG
The DNA here is from genome assembly GCA_012931725.1 of Litsea cubeba. Taxonomy (NCBI): domain Eukaryota; kingdom Viridiplantae; phylum Streptophyta; class Magnoliopsida; order Laurales; family Lauraceae; genus Litsea; species Litsea cubeba. Next base: position 119,779,645 of record CM022945.1, read on the forward strand.
GTTGTGCCCTAGTGGCTGGAATCCATTTTTGGATTCGATCCATCCTTCGGGAGATTGATCTACCCGACCGCTGCGTAACTTGGTATCAGAGCCGAAGAGTAATCGCCGGAAAGACAACGGTCCTTTCCGGATTTCTATTCCATCGTCATTCATCACCATTGTCACCTCATGACCAGCCCCCACACTCCGTCAAAAGCCAGCAACACCCCTGCCAAACTCCCCTTCACCGTCCAACCCATTCCCGTCCCTTTATCCAACCAACCGAGACCACGTGCCCATTCCACCGGGTCGACGCCTTACAACTCAGTCGATGAACTTGCTAAGGCCCCTTCAAACCCTCATGGCGAATCTTCCAGCACTTTTTGGCTCACACTCTCACCAAATGGATAATATTCCTCGAGAATCAATCCAAGAATTCTTTCAACTTCTCTTTGCGGACAGGGCCGCTGACAATATACTGCCCGGCCCGTGCCAAGATGATCTCTCGCGGGGTTGCTAATTTTTTTGGTCAAGGTGATGCTTGTGCCCTTCTTGATTGGCTTACTTCAATTGAGGATTATTTCACCTGGTATCACATTGAAGATCTTCAACGAGTCGCTTTTGTCAAGATGAAGTTAAAAGGTCCTACTCGAATTTGGTGGAAAAGTATTGATGACCACAATTTGCAAATGGGTCGCCCTCCTATCACCCATTGGGAAGTTATGAAAGAGAGACTGGAAGATAAGTTCTTGCCTTCTAACTACATTGATTCATTTAATAGCGAGCTTATCAATCTTCAGCAAGGCTCTATGACCATAGATGAATACACTCATAAGTTTCATGAGCTTTGTATTCGATGCAAGACTAATGAAGATGATCGCCTGATGGTCAGCCGTTATCGGAAAAGATTGTGCCCAGATATACAGGATAAATTGGCAGTATTTGACTTCGCCATTGTTGATGCAATCTCTAGCAAGGCGCGACGCATTGAGCAATGCTGCGTCAGCACACTGGGCGACGTTTCGGTAACCAAGCCGGGGAGTCCTACAAAAAGGGTCCAGGTTCTACTTTCAATCAGGCCCCATAGCAAGGGTTCCGACCACCTCCAAGCCAACCACAAAACCGACTCCAAAGGCAGCAACAAGCTCCACCACAGGGTCAACAGAATTCTCAGCCCAATCAGAAGTGGCCAACCACTCAGAATAATGCTAAAGGCACTGGAATCGCCGCTAAGCGCAACATTGTCTGTCATTCTTGCAAAAATCGAGGTCATTATGCTAGAGAATGTCCTCACCGAAATCTGCATTGTGAAGGTGAACCTTATGATGAATAACAGTATGATGAGGAAATCGAAATGGATAAACCTGATGCACAACTTCCAACAAAACCAGAGTCCGTGCTTGAGGTATTCACAGCTGATGACAGAATATTGCTTTTCCTTCACCGGCACCTATTGGTTGCAGATGGTATTGAGGAAGACGATGAAAACCAAGCTCCAATTTTCAGAACAAGAGTCACTTGTAAAGGAAGGGCTTGCAATGCCATCATTGATGGTGGAAGTGCTATGAGTGTCATATCCAAAGAAGCAGTTGATAAACTTCAGTTGCCAACTATAAAGCATCCGAGGCCTTACAGAGTTGCATGGGTAAATGATTATTCGATTCCCGTCAACCGCCGATGCATTGTTCCCTTGAAGATGGGCTCGTATGAAGATAATGTCCTGTGTGATGTTATTTCGATGAATGTTACCCACATCTTATTTGGCAGACCTTGGCTGAAACGCTTGAAGGTCATCACTGATCACGCGGATAAAACCTACACTTTTAAATAAAATGGACGCCGAATCCAATTAATGCCCATGGAAACTCCATTCTCTGCAAAGCAAACCACTCCGACTGCCTCTCCTCACATCCTCACCATGCGCAAATTTGAAGTTGAAAGTAAAGAGCAAGGTGTGATGTATGCTTTAGTTGCCAGACAGGTGACCGAATCAAATGAAGACTCCAAGCCATCCACTCCCCAAGAGGTACAACCATTGCTCAATGAATTTTCTGATTTAATTCCTTCTGAGCTTCCAAATGAATTGCCGCCAATGCGAGACATCCAGCATGCAATAGATTTAACTCCTGGAGAATCTCTCCCTAATCTTCGTGCTTATCGGATGAGGTCTTCCAAACATGCTGAACTCAAGAAACAAGTTGATGATCTGTTGCAACCGGGATATATTCGGGAAAGCCTAAGTCCATGTGCCGTACCCGCTCTCCTCACACCAAAGAAGGATGGAAGCTGGCGTATGTGAGTGGATAGTCGTGCCATCAATAAAATCACTATAAAGTATCACTTCCCTATCCCTAGACTTGATGATATGCTTGATCTTGTCATTTGCAGTTGAAACCCTAATATGTTTACTTTGAATGTTCTGACCCTTTTTTTGCTGAAAATGTATGCTTTCGATTCATATACATTGCTGTTGTACCATTTTCAGGGCCTTTTCATTTGATTTTTTTTTCTTTTGGTTATTTCTCTTCTGATTTGAGGAAATTGATGATGTTTTTTCTTTTCCAGATTTCAAGCCCAATTTTTTTTTTAGTAAAAGGCAAAAGAAAAGTTCGCAATGTGCTTACCACACAACTGCGTAGATTTCAAGCCCAATTGAACGGTTGGATTTGCAGAGGGTTTCATTCTTCATGAGGCCATTTGGATGAGGAGAGAAATTGGTTTCAATCTTCATATTAGTTGGGCAAAGGAGGCTTTATGGGCCGTGTTACCAATTGTTTGGTTTTGGCGGATGGTGGTTAATTTTATGATGGAATTTGTCCTCTGACAATTGTATTTATTTTTTTAGTGTTGAAGTATCACCAGTCTTTAATACTTGGTTTGAAAGTAATAACAAAATCTTAGAAACAAGAGTTGTCCAGCGGAGGAGATTGTTGAGACCATTGTTAGGGATGTTTAAAAATGGGTATGTAGTGTACTAAAGATGAGTCTGAAGGAATCTCTATGGAAGATCTCAGTAGGTCTTGAGTGGCTGTTTTAGAGAGGGGACGCCATGTCAAGGTGATTTGTCAGATCTCTTGGATGCCCCCTCCTTTATGTTCTTCTAGAAGAGGCAGAATAGGAGGTGTCATAAGGGATTATTCCAGTAACGTTGTTTGGAGTTTTTCTGGGCCAGAGGAAGTGCCGGATGCTAATGAAACTGAAATGTATGCTTATTAGTTGATCTGCGAGAATTACTAAAATTGGGTGGTTGTTTAGCTCTCATTGAAGGAGATTCTTTTTCAGCTATTCGGTGCGGGTTCGCGGAGGACTTCGTATCCTTGGAGATTGGCAGATTGGTTGGAGGTGTGTGACATTTCTAACTAGCTAGATGTTTCGTTTCATCACATTCTTCAAGAGGCCAATGATATGGCTGATGTTTTTGCTAAGGGGTTTTTCGTGTTGCTATTTCCTTTGATGTATGGTGTTCTTTGATAGTCTTTAGTTTTGGTTGTTGCCTGGTTTTAGTGTTTCAGATTGGTTGTTTTGGTTCAGTCCAATTTCTTTCCTTTTTGTTTTTGAGTAATAGAGTTTATTGCTATTTAAAAAAGGGTATACTCTCTCCCATTAAGTGAGAGGTCCCATGATTGAGTTTGTGGAGGCCAGTTTACATTTTTAAATAAAACGTACAAGAGAAAATAAACTAGAAAGAAAAATGATGAATATGAAACAAAGTTAAAATATTTGATCAAAAGGAGTTTCATTTTTTTCTTTCTACAGAAAAGGATTCGAACAAGTAGATGAAGAGGAAGTGACCAAGACAATCATACCCATGGATTTCCTTTCAAAGGACACCACCTCAGTGAAAACTATGAAGGGTGAAAGAGAGAGATGCAGAGGAAAGAGAGATATTGTCAGAATGGCACCTTGCTGCCCCGAAGAAAGAGAGAAGGACATAAATAATGTGGGTGGGGGGTGTGGGGGCAAACAATGCGTCAAAAAGAATTAAAGAACAATAACGATAGCCTGGGCTGTCATTGAATAGTTCTACCCCTAATTTATGTGTATTAGCCCTTACAAATTGAAAGAATAGTTCTATCCCTTCCAAGTCCTCATTAGATAGCCTAGGTGCCATCATCCATTCCTTGCTTGGGGGCTCCATTTTGATAATTTGATTTCAAGATTTTCAAATACAAATCATTGTCAACAGATTTCAAAGAAGATTACATTAAGGGCACGTTTGTTTGCATTAGAATTCATTTTTCACTATATATATAGAAATTCAAAGTCTTACAATTTCTAAGTATTCAATTACATGAAACCAACAAGCCCTTGGGGTTAGTAGTCATAGAAAATCAACATGGGGATAGTTTAATGAATTTCAGAACTTTTAGTGACAGTTAAATCAAACATAGCTTTCGGGTATGGATAACATAGATATTTGTAGTAAGAACACAACATCATATCTACATCTTCATTCCATTGGATTTTCAATCTCTGCACACCAAGAACATTAAGTTTTACTCTGTTTTCTCATTCCAGTTATTTCCAGCAAACATAAATATTCCCAGCAAACATGCCCAAACCATTTGTTATTTGTTTGGCACCGAGATTTGAGAATGAAAACAGTTGACAGTAGTAGAAAACCTTTCTACTAAATGCCATTGCTAGAGGTCAAATAAATGAGAATTTCAAAATCAAATGAAACAAGTAGTAGAAAGTAAAAAAAAAAAAAAAAGACCAATTAAGAGAATCAAAACCCTAAAAATGGAAACCCTTGAAGGCTAATTCAAATTCAAGCCCAATTTCAGTGGAGAGAAGAGGCACTGAAATCCGCCATAATTAGGGTTCAGATGTAAATAAAGGTAGTGAAAGCAAGAATATCTGTAACATGCACAAAAATACAAAAGAGATCTTCGAAATTTTACATGTTTGAGTATTCAAGCTTCACGAGGAGCTCTTGTGAAGATGAGATGCAGATTCCACGGACTGATCTCAAAACACTGATCAATGAAGCCTTGATGCTGAGATTTTCAAGAAAACAGCAATGTCAGTCAAATTCGAAACAGAATATTCAAAAAAATCAAAGACAAGTCAGAATCTGAAACAAGAGCTGAAATATGAAGGAGGTCCCTGAAATCTTTTCTTGCCTGAGATCTTGATGTTCGGAAGAGGAGAATTCTCGAAGCTGAAGCACGGATTTCGCAAGACTAATCTCAAAACAATGCTGAGAGTTTCAAGAAATGAAAAACATCAGTGAAATGCAAAAAGAAAAAAATAAATTAAAGACTAGAATAAGTAACAAGAGCTGAAATACAAACGAGATCTTCGAAGTTTTATATACCTGAGATCAAAAACTTCAGAAGAGATTGTCCGAAGCTGCGATGCGAATTTCGTGATACTAATCCCAAAATGGTGATGAATGAAGCCCCGATGCTGAAAATTTCAAGAAATGATAAGGAACACCGAAATTCAAAAAAGAAGATTGCATTTAGGGCACATTTGTTTGCATTAGAATTCATTTTTCACTATATATAGAAATTCAAAGTCTTACAATTTCTAAGTATTCAATTACATGAAACCAACAAGACCTTAGGGTTAGTAGTCATAGAAAATCAACATGGGGATAGTTTAATGAATCAGAACTTTTAGTGACAGTGAAATCAAACATAGCTTTCGGGTATGGATAACATAGATATTTGTAGTAAGAACACAACATCATATCTACAACTTCATTCCATTGGATTTTCAATCTCTGCACACCAAGAACATTAAGTTTTACTCTATTTTCTCATTCCATTTAGCACTTAAGATAATATATTACTAGATGAAAATGAAGGCCATGTGGAAATGAGTATAAATTCAAGGTTATGTTGATCGCTACAAGGAAATTCAGTTTCCCACCAAATATAAACACGTCCCCTATCTAGTTTATGGGTTAAGATTTGATGATTTTTAAATTTTGGTAGAGAATCGATCCATCAATTCTGGTTGTACTCGATGGGACAATGAACCCCACAAACGTGCCAAGGTTCCAACTATAGGGTTTGATGGGAAGAGTTGTCCACTAGTTGCTTCATGCAGATAACTATCATCAAATAAAAATTATTGAAGTCAACATGATGTCTGAATTGTAAATAATTGTATTACATTATTATTTTAAAAGCCAGACTTTCATACTCCAATGAAAATAAGGGTCTATCATTTCACAGCAAAATAAGGGTGAACACCGATTGTAGACATATTGTGATAAGACGGGAAATAGAAAGGGAAAAAAAGGAAAAGAATAAGATGAAACATTTTTTGCTCATAATTCAAATTGTCATTATTATTAACATCGCAAAGGTCGCAGGATCTATGTGGAACCAAATACCACTTGAGATTCATAGGATGCAATAATATAAACTGATTTACAGGAATCTCCAAATCTGTTTCTTACAAGCATTATAACGTACACTTAATATGCATATTTATAATTTTATGTTGCATACAGCATGCACAAACGTGCTTGCAAGAGGATTTTGAAGTTTTTTGTAGTGCTCAGTCAATCCCATCCTTGAACAAAGAGCTAGGAGTGTGCAGACATAGTTCGAGGATGAATTTTAGAGCTAACAGGAATCCAGTAGTAGGTCATTTATTGTTCAGAATGACACTAAGTTTTTCTTGTTACGATCTCACAGGCAATTACTCAAGCAAAAAAAAAAAGATTAGTAGAGTTTAGGAAAAGATCATTGAAAGTTATAGAATTATGAAGATTCCTTGTCAAGTCATAAGATTATCTGAATGGGATTTATAGTGCTCGAGCAAGTGATATCAAGTTCATGAGGATCGCAGTATTCACAATACTAAATTAAGAGATTTAGAACAAGAAAAAAAAAACTAAATTAAGAGATTTAGAACAAGAGAAAAAAAAAAAAAAAAACCAATTCTGATTTCAGTAAAACCCATGATCATCATCAACTAAGAAACACAAATATTCCCAGCAAACAAGCTCAAACCATTGGTGATTTGTTTGGCGTCAAGATTCTGAGAATGAAAACAGTAGAATGTAGTAGAAAACCTTTCTACTAAATGCCACTGCTAGAGGTCAAAAAAAATGAGAATTGCAAAATCAAATGAAACAAGTAGTAGAAAGTCCCCAAAAAAAAAAAAAAAAAATTTCACCAATTAAGAGGATCAAAACCCTAAAAATGGAAACCCTTGAAGGCTAATTCAAATTCAAGCCCCAATTTCAGTGGAGATAAGAGGCACTGAAATCCGCCATAATTAGGGTACGGATGTAAATAAAGGTAGTGAAAGTAAGAATATATGTAACATGCACAAAAATACAAAAGAGATCTTTGAGATTTTCAAGAAAACAGCAATGTCAGCCAAATTCAAAACAGAATATTCAAAAAAATCAAAGACTAGTCAGGTTCCATGGCTAAAATCTGTAACAAGATATGAAATACTCAGGAGATCCCTGAGTTTTTTGTTGCCTGCGATCTAGAGCTTCGGAAAAGGAGATTTCTCGAAGCTAAAGTCAAAGACTAGAATCAGTAACAAGAGATGAAATAAGAACGAGGTATTCGAAATTTTATATACCTTAACTTCAGAAGAAATTTTCCGAAGCCGAGACGAGGATTTCGCGATACAGATCCCAAAATGGTGATGAATGAAGCCCCGATGCTGAGATTTTCAAGAAATCAAAGACTAGAATCAGTAACAAGTGATGAAATACGAACAGACATCTTCGAGATTTCATATACCTGAGATCAAAAACTTCAAAAGAGATTTTCCGAAGCTGCGACGAGGATTTCTCGATTCAGATACCAAAATGGTGATGAATGAAGCCCCGATGCTGAGATTTTCAAGAAATGATGAGTAACACCGAAATGCAAAACCGGAGAAATCGAGAATTCAAAGAGTAATCAGCACAAATACCAAAATCGGAGAGAGATTTCACGAACTAGGGTTTGGTGGAGGGAGGGAGAGGGGAACGTCGTCGTGCAATGCGACTTGCGCGAGAGAGAATGGGGATTTGGGAGAAATGGGGCGGGAGGATATGAAGACTGGGATGGGGAGTGCGGGGAGTTTGTACGTTTTGCGGGCGGGTGAGTTGGGTTTGGCGTGATTTCGAGATGGAGAGGATTTAAAAAACTGGCTCAATCAACTAAGGCCTTAATGTTTTTCATTATTTCAAGAAAGGACATAGATTTTGTAGATTGATCCCCAATCACTCCTGTCTCATCAATTAGAAGTTTAGAACTCCTTCGAATTTTGCAATGGTGTATGTAGCATTTTCCCATCATAGGACTGAATCACAATGTAAAAAAAAAAAATCAAAAACTATATTAAAAGTTGAAAGCCTAAGTGTTATATAGGGATGCACCGGTGGTTTCGATACCTAAAAAACTAGGTTTGGAACTTGTTCATGTTCTGATTCATAAATAGGTCTAGGTTTAGAACCCAATTTAGGTTTTGATTGATAAACAAGTCTGGCTATGGGTTCATATATGTTCTGACCCATGGACGTAGGACCCCGCATGAGATTTTAATATTGCAAACTATAGCTCAAAAGCAACTTTTGTTGGACATATGTTTAATCCTTGAGGTAGTAGACTTCATGCTCCATTATAAGTTGAATGATATTCTTATTTTAAGAAAAAATAAGAAATAATGAAAAAAAGTTAGGGCCGAGTTTAGAACTACATTCCAGTCCTCTTTTTGGATCTGGTTCCATAATTGATTTCGAATTCTTCTATTGGAATCGGGTCTAAAACCAACAAAATAGGTTACATGATGGAACTGGACCCCTAATCAAAATCATTATTTAGAAACGGGTCTCAGTCAAGGTCCAATATGGTTCCGACCAAGAACCGTTCAATTTACAACACTAGAGTTATAATGATATAAACAAATCAATATTTTTCCCACCTCTAGTTTACATCGCTTTGGGCGGGAGCTCGGGGCTTGTGTTTTAATAATAGGGCCAAACCCTGCAGAATAGCCATGTCACATCAATACATTGCCTGAAGACCTGCAACCAACTATCGGATTTCATTTTCACATTAAAGTACTTTTTCTTAAAAGCATTTTATGGGTAAAAGCCCCATAGGACCCCATACCACTAATGAGGTCCCAGAAGCACTATATAGACGGGAGGGGTCCTCTTGGTTCTTTTTTCTTCTTTTTTTGTCATTTAGCGATATGGTCGATATCGACCATTCTGCTGTAGTTGCTCTCGATTTGCAGAACCCAAATAAAAACTGGGTTTTTCTCTCTTGGTTGTTGGTGCTACTCCAGAGTGGTGGATGAGGTGGATGGGGCCAGGAGGCAGGGAGAGGGAGGACACGAAGGAATGGAGGGCGGCGAGCATGAGGTCGTCTTCGTCGTAGAAGGATCGCCATGGAGGGAGAAGATGGGAAGGGAGGAGGGGGAGGAGAGGGGACGGGAGACGGAGGCGAGGTTGTAGGCGGAGATGAGGAAGAGGGCTGGGCCTGGAGGTAGTGGGGGAGGGAGGGGATGGGGGCCAAGGACTTGCAGACCCAAGGGTAGTGAGAAGAGGCGAGGGCGGAGGATCTGCAGGTGGACCTGCAGATTTGTCTTTTTTTTTTTCATGATATGGTCAATATCGACCATTCTGTTGTGTTCAGCACGATATCAACCATCACAGATGGTTGATATCGACCGTATAGCAAAACGACAAAAAAAGTTAAAAGGGCCACATGAAGACCCCTCCCGTGTCCAACATGAAATGGGGTCCTGGTAGGATGTATGGGGTCCTATATATTATCTATTAGTTTAGAATGTAGTATATTCACAAAAAAGGAGGTGTTCTAGAAAATATCTTACAATATCTCACTTTCTTCCAAAAACCTTCATATTAAATTATTCAAGGATATGTTGTATAAAATAATCTTTTATTAAAAAATCTTTCCTAAATACGGAAAAACTCATTGGCAAGCATTAATTACAGTAGCTCACTATAAGTTTTAACATTAATGATCCTTATAAGAGTGCAACTATGACTCATTGATCCCATAGTGCTTACAAATTTAATGTGGGGCCTATAGTCATATCACAATTACATAATCCTTGTTAATTATCAGTATTATTATTAGGTAGGTCCTACAAATGTCAAACTAGGGGACCTTCATTGTCACTACCAACATTAGGTGGGTCTCATACTACCAAAATTAGTTGGGTTCCATATTAATTGTCAAGATTGAATTGTGTGATTGCAATTATCAATTTGTATCATTAAATGGGTCTCACTATTTGATAGCTCCTCTAGTCTTAATGACTACCAACATTAAATGGGCCCTACAATGATTTCTCATAGATGGGTTCATTAATGATGTTAGGCATTAAATAAGGTTTTACCAAAAAAAAAAAAAAATAGATAGGGTCATTTGTGAAAACCACCATTAGATGTATTGTACTATGGCTACCAATGTTTGGTGGACCTACATTAATTAAACAATATTTCTTGGATATCATGGTTTTAACATTGAATCATGTGATGTTTTTAACGATAGATGGGTCATGGCATGCTTATTAACTCCTGTGAGTACTAATTAGTGGATCTTGTATTAGGTCAATTGTTTACTTTTGTTCCATTTCTTGTTTGGTATGTCATCTTGTAAATCTTTATAAATTACCAAACAGTTAAAAGGTATATTGAAATGTGTGAAAATTGCCAAAAACCATAAGTGATGCAATATAATGAACTCTTACAATATTGATATTATGTTATGTATTTTTCCAAACACCCCCTAAGATCACTCTTGCGCCTTTATTTGCCTTCTTTTTTGTCCGTTTTTAATTTGTGAACATTCTAATGGAGTGTGGTTAACATAATATTGCCATGCCTAATGGAGCCTTTTGATTTCTTGCAAATTATGTTAAAACATGATAAATATTAATGGCGAGTTTATATATCCATGCTGCTTAGTGGTTTAACCCATTTTAAGTAAAGTATGGTCAAGCATAACAATGTGGTGCCTAATGGGCACTTTAAGAAACACCGACAAAATTACATTATGACTGTTAGATTGTATGTTCTCAAACCAGTGGATGATGTAAATAAATTTTTTATTCTATTAATTAATTTATAAATTCATGCTTTACTTATGTGATGAATGGTATTTTACTGTATGATTGAACATAACTAATATAAAATGACATGATTGTTTATGAGATGAACTGGAACAAACAAGTATATTTAATGTAATCTATGAGTGTAGATGAGATTCACATACGGGAGACATGGATCATATATCTTATACTTGAAGTATTTTCACAAGGGCATCTCATCTTAAAAGGCTGTAGCACTGCAATTACTATAAGATAGTGTAATTTGTCTCAATCATCGGAGTATAAGACTTTGGATTATTGTGCTAGTATATTGGATGTATTAAAGGACCATGAGTAGCACCTTATCCAAGTCTGTCTTTGATTTAAGGACTGTTCTCATAATTTTCAAGTAATAGGCTCTTAATCCTGAGAGATTAATGGACTCAAGTTTCTACTATGCATTTACTTTGGGTCACCAATGAGTGAGGCCGATTATAGGTCAACACATCGGTGTCTTGAGTACGTGGCAGTGGGACTGTAAGAAGATATAATTCTCAAGATGGAATCTATCATCTAAGAGAGAAATATCCCCTTGTGCCGATTAATGAAATTTATCATTGATAAGTGCGCACCCATCTCAATTAAGAGTTAATTGGATGGTACTAATGATTACTGTGATTAATTGGGTCACAAGGATAATAAGATGTGGGTTTAATTTGGTTGGACAAATTTATTCCAATAGATCTATGGATATAATTGATGGATAGGCCTACTTGCAGTAATTGGGAAGATTATGGTCTTCTTGTAAATATTCTTAAGACTGGAGTCCAATTGCATTTATATAGTGGACTTATTTACAATTAACTGTGGGTTTGGAGTTCACATGAGATGTGGTTTCCAGATTTCTAGTTGGAACCAAATTTTAAGGAATCCCTAGTGGTCCCCATGCTAGCCCTAATAAGAGAAGCTTACTAATCTAGTTAGAACTTTAAGGAAAGGAGGAGTAGATAATATATTAAGAATAGAAGTAAGACTTCTAATTATGGACAAAGAGGAGGTGCTCCATAAACTATAAATAAGATGAGAGGGTTAGAAATCTCTACACACAATCTCATAAGCCTCTCTCTCTCTTCCTCATCTCTCTCCTTTGGTTTTCTTCTAAAGTGCCTAGGATTCTTCTCCTTAGAGATCCCACCATTCTCTTTGGGAAGTTCTCTACAAGAGGATCATAGTGTGGAAGAACACAAGGCATAGGAGATCAAATCTGCAAAAAGAGTTTTCGTAGTAATCAAGTATTCAAGTTCTTGATTTGAGCACCACCTAGCTCCTCAGGTATAGATCTACATCTAGTTGCTTTTGGTAGATGCTCTATGCTTTTTTGTTTTTCTTGATCTGCCTTCTTGATAGATCTTTGATCTTAATGCATGAGATTAGGGTTTTAGATTTTGGTTTTGGGTTCTTGGCCTTTTTGGGTGTTTGATCCCTGCATTAAGTGGATCAAAATTTTTTGAAACCCATCTTGAAGGCCCACCTACTTCCAAAAAAGACATGGTTCAATCAACCAGCAAGGAAAATTGGGGGACGCATGGGTAAGCTATTTATCTGTTGTTATTTATTTCTCACTTTTTTCTTTTTCTCCTTTTTTCTCTTTTTGTTAATTGAATGCAGCTTATGTTGACCATTTAGAATTTCTGTATATCCTTTCAACTTGGTTTTGATGTTTTTTTAATTATTTTTTAGGGGTTTTTATCAGAAAAATCCCTTTAGACCCTTAATAGACAAAAAAGGACCCCTAATAAATTTATGGCCCAGGAGTATTCCCATGGGCCCTTTTCGATTTTTTATTTTCTATTTTTCATCAGTAACTATATCGTTGCTGGCTGCCATGGGATATAAGCCCATCTTGCGCCCCGACCTCTTGTTTTCTTTCTCTTCCTCATCGTTTCCCTTCCCCTCTCCATCGATTGCGACGCTCATACATGTTGTGATCCCAAGCTCTTACTGTGAGGCCCCACCCCTTGTGGACCCTCAATTTTATTGTAATTGAGTTAATTATAGTATCTTATATCTAATTATGCTAATTAATAGGGATTAGCAATGGTAGAATAGTATTTTCCTAGGCTTTTAGCCTCATTTCTAAGATTTAGTCCCTTTTGTATTTTATAAGTTCCATAGGGTGTTTATTAGACTTTAGATAGTTTGTTAGTTAGTTAGAGGCTCTTGCTAGTAATTAGAAGTAATAGGAGGGGTTTCCACAGGAGAATATTTCAATTCCACCTAAAAAGACCTAAAAGCCCATGTACTTATCTCAATTTTCTACTAAGGAAGGGCACTTTAGTACTTTCCTTTCCAACACCAAACTATAAAACAAGCCTCCCATCCCAAACGAACCTTCATTCACTAATCTCTCATTTCCCTCTTTTTCTCTCTTCTCTCTCATTTTCCTTCCAATTCCCTCATTTCTCTCCAAAAATTCTCTCTTTCTCTCTCTAGAAACCGTAGATCTAAGCTCCTAGAGAGAAGAAGAGGAGGATCTCTACAAGCTACCGATCTTATATCTCTCAATGAATTCTCTCATCTTATAGATCTTTCATTTCTATGCGATTTAAGGTATTTCTCTCTCTAGCTCAATTTCCCTAGAATTCTCCCTTTCTCTCTCTAGATTCCCTTCTTTATTGCAATTTCTTGTGTATCTGGGATTAGGTGTGTTAGATCTACTTAGATCTGAGTGTTTGGGTTGTTTGAGTTATTGGAGACCTTAGGAGCTTGTTTTTTACACTGGAGCTTGGATTTCTCTTATTTCTTCTATTTCATTGCATTTGGATTTGAAACAAGTACAATATACTTACTTCGGTAATATTCGGGTGAGAACTAGTTCTCACAAATTATATGAGAACTTTTGTGGGGCCCAAATGTTGCCAGGGGGAATGGAAAGATTTATGTGAGACCACCCCAAGTATCAAGTTTGACCCCAAACCCTTGCTCCGAACCTCTTCATCTATGGCCCACAAATTTAATGGCTTCATATTCAAAAAAATATTCAACCCTCAATCCAATAGTTCAGCCCATTCGTATGTGTGCCAATCCTTGGGATTAGTGACTATCAGGGGGTTCCCTATTGGTTGCAAGGCTTTGATGGGTTGTTAGTTGGATCTCGCAAAAAAGTTCTCTTATAATAGGTGAGAACTAGTTCTCACTGAATGTTTTCCTAATTACTTAACATAAAACTAGCGCTTCGGGGCCCACGCCCAACGCGGGCCTTTAATTCATGATGGGAAAATCCAATTTAATTTAAAAGTAGACACCAAGTACCCTCGGCGGCACGGTCCTTTACCGTCATCCTCGACGGCACGATCATCTACCATCATCCTCGGCGGCACGGTCCTCTACCGTCAACCCCGGAAGATTCTCTCATCAGATAGCTTCCGACCTCAAAGAGTTAAGGAACTCTAAGACTCAAAAGCTAGGGGGTAATTGTGTGGGGATATTTCTAAGATATTGGGATTACATTAGCTTCGGTAATAGTACCAGGTAATCATGTCTCGGTCTCGGCCACGCGTACCTCGGCAACAGTGCCAGGGCGCCAACCAAAATCAAGGTCAATCCCGACATCGACATCATGTCTCGACCTCGGTCACGCATCTCGGCAATGGTGCCAGAAAGCTAGCCGAGACAGGCACTGACAGCTGTGCACAATCACATTATGGAACGTGTGACAAGACATGGGCACGAGTAGAAGTACGCCATACCGCTCATAATCCCCGACAAAACGGCATCCAGCGGCTACGTCCACATCAGGGTATGGCTCCAGGCAAGGCCCGATGGGACTCAGCCCAAAAGTCAACTGGGTAAAGCCCAACAGGACAGGCATTTAATGAAAAGTGGGCTGATGGGACTGTACTTCTCAAGTACCAGGATCAAATCATGGGCTCACCATCCAAAGTCAACTTCCTTCTTCTATAAATAGGGAAGCTCCCTCCAACCCGGGTATGTACAATACACGCCGTTACTCTGTCTCTCTAAATCTTGATCGTTTGTTGAGTTGTTGAACTGACTTAGGCATCGGAGAGCCTTGTGCTGACTGCAGCCAGGGTCTTTAACTGTCTTCCTTCTCCTCTCCCATTTTCAGGTTTCAGACACATCATCTTCATCAAGGAAAGCTAACCTCATCATAATCCATACTTCCAAATACATATAATTTTAGGCACTTACAGTTTATATTTTGTGCAGAGGGGCTCACGTCCCTTTTGAGACGTTCAGAACAAGAGAGGAAGATAACGGGCATAAGTATATCTAGAGGAGCACCTCGGATCAGCCATCTTTTTTTTTTTCTTTTTTTTTCTCGGATGACAGTATTCTATTCTGCCGGGCTAACATGAAGGAGAATACACATGCCCAACACCTTCTTAAAATATATGAGGCAGCATCGGGTTAGACGATTAATAAAGAAAAGACTTCATTGTTTTTCAGTAAGAATACTAGTCAAGCATATCAAGAAAGAATCAAACCTACTTAGGGAGTGGAGGCTATTAAACAACACAAGATATATCTAGGGTTACCCTCACTTGTTGGGCGAGCTGAGCTAAGAAACAGGTTTTCTTGGAAATAAATGAAATAGTGTGGAGAAAGATGCAGGGTTGGAAGAATGGAAGGAGAAGTTGCTTTCACAAGCTGGTAGAGAGATCTTGATTAAAGCTATAGCACAAGTGATTCCAACTTTGCCTCCTAGAAACGAATGCATAGTTTACTTTGCCATAAATTTTACTTCACCTTTACCCAACTACTAGCTTTCCTGCTGATTTGACATTTTTTCCTTACTTTGTTGGTAAATAAAATAAATATGTCCCCATGGAAATTGGTCCCACTTATTTTATAAATCCAAACCACAATCCCCTAGCCAGGGGATATCCCAAATTCGGAATGTTCACCTGAACAAAGTTGCTCTCACAGCAGGATTGAGCATTTAACTAAACATGAAACACAGTCTTACAACTTTATTAGTCATGGGCATTAGTCACTCTTAATTATATGATAAAATATTGCGACAGATCGCTCGAGTAAAATTTAGTAACACCTAATGCAAGGGAGATAGCATATTCTTAGCACTAGCAGCAAAATCTCATGCTTTACCAATTAGGTGTTTCTCAAAATAGGTGTTTAAGTCCACAAAATTATAGTTCTCATTCATCATTTTATGTTACTTTGTGGACTTAATTAGGGTAATTTACACTCAATTTCATAGAATTTCATAATTCCATGCATTTGAGCATCAAAGTCGAAATTTTAGTCAAAATCATTCAAAGTCATCAATCTTGCATGAATTTTATGAAATCATAAGTTTACATCATCTTAGTGTCACACAAATTAGCTTTTTGATTCCTGCATCATCAATTAGATCATAGAAAATCATTCATTGGTGCATTCATATTCATGATCTCATTAGGGTCCCATGCATGACATTTATGAATTTTTATACATATGAGCGCTGAGTTATTCTTTTTATTCTTGTAGGGAACTTCAGATTCTTGGGGCCCGCGGAGAGATGAAATTCAAGAAAAATCAAAAGAAGGAAAGAATGATGAAATAAAAAGGAAATAATTAAGTTTCAAGCCATTGCAAGCAGACATGGGCGTCCAAGCCATTCATATTCAAGTTGTGCACTCCCCATGTAGGCCCATCATGGTTCCAAATTTGAAAGAAAGATTTGAATTTCAGATTTTGGGCTTAATTATGGAAAGTTGCAAGGAAGATGGGCTTCCAAGAATTCCATAAGTTGAAATCTTGCAAATCAAGAATTGCTTTAAAAAAAACAAAAATCCAGCCATGAAATATCACACGCCCAAGTTAGAAAATTTCAAGGTTGCACATATCTAGTGGGACCCACATATGTTCCATGATTGAAGAGAAAATCCGAGTTTCAAATTTAAGATTCTTTACTAAAGAGAATGTGGGCCCAAGTGAGGAGAATTTAAGAGGAAGTCCTTGTTGGAGCTAAAATCTCTCTAAAAGTTGCTAAGAAACTCACCTTAACTTGGAATCTTAGAGAAGAAGTTGCAAAAGAGTAGGAAGCCCAGAGAAAAAGAAGGGGGCTCAACAGTATAAAAGAGACCACAAAGGGCCATGGACGTGCAATCCCTTCTCCATAAAAATATCACACATCAAACCCTCTCTTCCTTACTTCTTTTCTCTCTCTCCCTTTTCTCTCTCTAGAAAAAAAAGAGAAGATTTTGTGGGTATTCTGGAGCCCTGTTCCAGAACTAGAATAGAAGAGTGTGAGAGAAAATTGTAATTACCATGAAATGTTCAATGAGAATCATATCTTTTGCAATGGAGGAGTAGATTCTTTTGGATCGGAGCACAAAGTGAAGTTAAGTAATTTTATTTTCATTCTATGTCTTTAATTTAATCTTTATGTCTCTATGATGTATATTTAGTAGAATAATAGATCTGCCTTTGCGCCGCAGGTAAACCTTCACTTTATATTTTAAATAAATTTCTTTTTGATCAGTTAATCTTCTTTTGATAGAATATACTTAGGTTTTTATGCCTTTGATATTTTATGCTTAATTTTTTTAACTGTCACTTAAAGTAATTCATATTTTTATGAGGTGATGGAGATCTTGGGTTATTCTACTTAAGAATTGAGTTTTAAAGAAAATATCTTCCGGATCAGAAACATTGAGTTGTTTCTAATATGAGTTATTTGCAAGGCAAAAGATTAAATTAAAGTACGTGGTTTGAGAATTAAAACTAATTAATGGACTCTTTGTTGCTCTGATCTACCTTTATCATTATTGTTATTCATTCATCTTGCAAAGTAGCTTTATCTCTCATTCAAATCTTGATTTGTTTTTATTTTCATTATACAAAAAATCAAATTTTAATATAAAAAAAAGGATATTTCAGTAACACTCCCTATGGGATTCGACCTGTACTTGCCATTGTCTAAAAAAGACAGCTGTGCACTTGCAGTATTAAAAGATTGAATTTAATTTCACATCAACAGGCATGTTTTATAGTTTTGTTTTTTTTATTTTTAACCTATACAATTGGAATGTGTATCATAAAAATGCATTTATATTTTCATTTTTGGGCCCGGGCTTACCATGAACATTTGTGGCTAGTTCTTAATTATATGAAAAAATATTGTGACGGATCACCCGAGTAAAATTTGTTAGGGTTTTCATTTGTTGCAATTTGATTGGATGCATTCATTTTAATGTTAGCTTGATCTCTCATGCACTCATATTTTTAAATCTTGGTATCTTCATGTATTTTTGTTTAAGTTTTCATGATTGACAAGATTTGAGTTTCATGCATGATTTAATCCTTCAATTTACTTTCAAAGAATTTATCAACTGAATTTTTGAAAGTCATGCATACTCATGTTTTGATTCACATTTTAAAACTTCTTTTTAAACATGTTTATCTCTAGTCTAGTCGAGTTCTCCATGATCAATCTTTCCTATTTAGAAAATAAGTTTCATAACAAAAGAAAATTCGGTCAATCGAATTTTCACAGTTTGTAACGTTCAAATTTTTCGACCGTTGGAATTTCAGTCAACCGAACATAGAGCTGTTAGAACACTTTTTTGCTATAAATTGAGCTCTTCCTTGGGATTTGTGCTAACCTTTTTGAGTCTTTTGAGGGCCAAGAAAGGTGAGAGAGCTAGGCTGGGCTAGAGGAAGGCTAGGAGGGCAAATTTATGGATTTCAACCTTTGATTGTCCAAACGGGTTTGCTCCCTTTGTCTCAAGATTAATTCAGCTAGTCTTTAAAACTTTGTTTTCATTTATGGCATAATTTAATGTCCAATTAACATGTTCAAATGCTAGTTGTTTAATATGCTTTGATTTTAAACATGATTACTGATTTGACTTTAACATTTAAATAGATCTACACATGTTATCAAATTTATGTTTTGAACAAACATATTAGAGTTAGATTGAGTTTTCTAAAATTGGTTCGTTCATCATTTCAGAACATGCGTGCATCATTTAAATCACTCTATCTCTCATTTATGGTTTTCACCTTTGCATCATTTATAAGCATTTAATTTCAAAAAGAGATAGAGGCTTCCAAGCATATGCATCATTTATGAATCTTTGCATTCTTCATGCATATGTCTTAAATTAGGTTTTTAATTTTTATATCAGCCTATCTTAAGAGGCATTCACATGTACTTATTGCATCTCTTCTTATGCATCCTTAGGCATAAAAATTGAGATAAAAACGCTTTATTGTAAAGGTTATTGCTAAGCCTTACAAAAGCATAAGTGGTTGTAAAGGTTAATGCTAAACCTTTAAAAAACATATGTGGTTGTAAGGTTAGAGGTGAGCCTAAACCTCAAGTTGAAATAGTGGAAAATCCGGTAGAAAAATCGGGAGTAGATACAAGCATGATTGGCCAAACCACTATAAATTTGGTTGTTGTGGTGGTTGATCTTTTACTTTGTAGATGATGCTCATATGCTTAGTTTAATGTTTCTTGTTAATGCCAATGTCAAATGATTACATAGTTTATTTACTTATTCATGTATGACTTAGAAACTTCACTTGTAGTCAAGTTAATTAATTTCCAAAGCATAATTGGGATTAGAAAATTAAAATTGATCTTTATCTTTGAGCTTATTCACCCCCCTTTAGGGTTCAGATCTTGTACTTTCAAAATTTAGTAACACCTAAATGCAACAGAGATAGCATTTTCTTAGCACTTAAATTTTAATACGTGGATTTCATTATGGAGTTTCACTACCTTCTCTCATTTGATAAAAAAGAAAAGAAGAAGATATTTATAGGATGCAGAGAGAATCCGGAAGGTCCACTAGCGAGATTTTTCTTTGTGCATGAAAGAGCAATCCTGGCCAGGGGTGGGTTAACTCTTGCAGAATCTTTATATTGCACGAGCATACATGAAATTAAATACCATCATTCTAAAATGCTTCAGCTTCCTATCATTTGAGACTGAAATTATGTTAGTTCTAGAATACTCATTGTGGGGGTAAAATCTGAACTCAATGTTAGATTGAGCTTAGGTCATAGTGGACCAACCCAACCCGCCAGGAGGAAGAATATGAAGAGAATTAAAGGAGTGTCCCCATGATACAATAACTCCATCCGTTATCAGTTATCACCATGAAGAAGGAAACGAATGATCACTAATGGCTGGCATGAAGAGAATTAATGGAGCCATGAATGGTAAAAAAAGAGAGAAAAGAGGAAGAAAGAAGAGAAATGAGAGGTATGCAAGTTTTGAACCAAAACTCTAATCAAAACGAGAACAAAGTTCCAGAGGCTGACTTAAGCATCGGAGAGTCCTCAGTCGGACCACCTGATCGAGCTCTTATGATGGTTTGCTTCTGATACAGTAAGAAGATCGATTCAGATCCGAGAAGAAGGAAAACAAACAAAGTCTTCACTCTGTTCAGGTCAAGATGAAGGAGAGAGGTCTCTATTGCCGAGCTGACCTGCTGAGCTAACCTGCTGAGCTGACTTGCCGAGCTGACCTGCTCAGCATCTCCATTACCGAGCTGAACCGATTAGCATCTCCATCGCTAAGCAGAGCCAATCTGCTCGGCCACTGATCAATCAAAATCAGACCTTACACTCATTATTTTAGCCAATAATGTAAACATGCAATGTTTAAATTGGTTCCATATTGAACCTAAACCCAGACCTTAACCAAGATGCCACTCAAAAGCCGAGGTTTATTATTAAATATATATTATGATTTCTATTTTATTGAATTTTTTTTAATTGGATTTTTTTTATACATTCATTTCATTGCATAAAATAATCATCATCATTGTAGGAGCACAAAAATTCACAGACCGTGGGGGTAGTGATTTTGAGACTCACTTGAGGAGGACAAAGGTTGTAGTCCTTGATGATAATGGATGAACCGCTGCCTCGAGACCTGGAAGAGGGAGAAGAAAGGAGTCAGAGGACCCTGGCTTGGGCAGCGCAGGGCTCTCTGATGCCTAAGTCAGTTCAGGGAATTCAACAGTAGGATGGAGATTTGGGAAAAAAGATGGCGTACCAGCGTCTGGTCCCTTTTTTTTCTAAAGCTGTAGCTGTGATTATATAGGGGAAGGGAGGGAGAGGATTTGACTTTGGAGAGAGAGGGAACAAGAAGGTGGCTCTGTCAAGGAGCTGTCCCATCATAGCCCATCTTGTCCCATCATAGCCCATCTTGTCCCACCAGAGCCTTATCTTGGCGCCTTTGGAGCTATGCGAGCCGTTCTGTCAGGGACTCAGGCGGCGCCCTTGTCTTGTCGCACGTTCTGTCTCGCGGGTGAATGTACGCAAGGGTACAGCTGTCAGTGCTCTTATTGAGGCCGAGTCCGAGGTATGCTGCTAAACCATCTGGCTTGCTGGCTGAGGTGAAGTACCCGGCCGAGACCAAGGATAGAAGGAGCCGAGACCGAGATCATGGCTGGTGATCTCAGTCGCTGCCCTGGCGCTGCTGCCGAAGCATGACAGTCTTGGCTGAAGTGGGGGAGTTCGGTAGCACTATTGCCTAGGAGGCCTAGGCCAAGATACATCAGCTGGTACTCCTACCGAAGCTGGAATGGTCTTGGTGGTGTTGTTACCGAAGTAGCTTTGAAATATTCATCCCCACACAATCATCATTGCATAAAATATACTTGTTAATTTTGTGCTATGTCAAACATTGAATAACAATATATATTGTTCTACATTATACACTATAGTCTATACGCTTGCACATATGGCTAATATCTAATAAAGTTCCCTTCTCAAGCCAAAAAAAAAAAAACACTAATTGGGCAACAGAGAGTCCATTGCCATCCCCATTTCAGGTCCTATATAACCCCATTTCAGGTCCAGTATAAATGGGCTGTGCCTAGGCACTTGTAAATTTAAAGCTCCAGGCTGATTTGCATATTTAAAACAAAGGTGTATATGTATTTAAAATGGTTTGAACCCAGGCATATCTGTATCAGCATGCCTACTTCACGTTGGGCCCAACTGGTAAATTCACGGGGTTTACAAAACTTCAATCGAATTCGAACCTATATATATGTAAACCTTCAATCGAATTCGAACCTAACCCATTTCTCGGATCTGGTTTTTCTTTTCTTTTCTTTATTTCTTGTGGGTTTTATGGGAAATGTCTCGGAATTTTATCATTCCTCGCGAAGAGCCCCCACAAATTGTGCAGCACAAACGGGGTCCGTCAAAACCTATTTCATTTTTTTTTAATGGTGAGGGAGGAGCAACGCCGTTGCTCTACGCGATTTTCTTTAAACATAGTAGAACTCTTTTATTTCTTTTTCCTCTTATTTTTCTTCTCTTCTCCCACCCATTTCTCTATCTCCCTCACTCCATTTTCTCCCCATCATCTTAGGAAAATAGTATCACAAGCTTTATAAAAAGATTATTCAGTTTCTTTCTTTCTTCTTTTCACATTCTCAAAATTTATCTTGGAAAGTGAAAGAGACATGAAAGAAAAAAAAAATGACAGACATAATATGGAAGATTCCGACGACAATATTATGCTTGTACATTATCATATAGAGCTTACCCTCAACCCATGAACCCATCCATGGGAAAATGAGAGAGAAAGGTTTTTGTAGGTTTGGAAAACCTGTATTCGCAGCTTTTCGACCGATTTAAATAGTGGAGACTTGTCAGAATGAACAGTGGAAAACTTGTATTTTAAGCTTTTTCAAACGATGAGTGCATAACCCAAATATGTTATCCAAGAGATTTTGGGAAATTTGGACAGAAAGGTGAGAGGTGATAATCATCCTCTCGTTACACTTGATGATAATGGAAGTATTGTGGGTGGTAGGTTGGGTGAGAAATGGAGTGGGGGATATCGAGAAATAGGAAGGAGATGAGAAAGAAGAATACGTGAGGAGTGACGCTAGTTTGGGCGTAGCCATCATCGCCGAGAGAAAAAAGTAAAAAAAAAAAAAAGTGATGTGAAGATGGAGTTTGTGATGCACAATTTACGAGGACCCTTCGAAAGGAATGGCCAAAGTTTGGGAATTTTCCCATAAAATCCTCTCTTTTTTTTTCTTTTAGAATTTTACCCGAAAAATCCTCTTAAGAGTTATTGAAGGCCAAATGGGGCCCAAAACATATATATCCACCATAGAGGTCCCAAGTTCTTTTTTTTTTTTTTTTTTTTCCGAAGTTTACCCGTGGGACATCCGCACTCCCCCTCTACGAAATCGCCACGATTCCATCGTTTGATAGACGATAGTCTGGAAATTGGGAGTTGCCTGGTTCATTTTTGTATGTTGGGTTCTGAAGATGATGAGTTGTAGAGAAATGTGGGAGGCTGGTTTGGTGGATTGTGAGGGTCCCGGGCATGGGGTGTTCGTGCAAGTAAGGTTATGGGTTGGGATGTGAAGGTATAGCAATAGAGAATCCCTGGGAGTCTGCAAGTTGGATTCGTTTGGGTGCAGTTATGGAGGTTGGGTTCCATTACTGGGAACGTGAGAAGTTGTTTGGGTTCTAGTTGCAGGTTGTACAAGTTGAGTCGATAAAAACGTAAGGCAATGGGCTATGTATAATATGAGCTGGGATAGGTGATATCGTCGCCCATACCTTAAAGGTGTATTTGGTTGGGCATCTTACAATTCAAAGGCGCTTTTCTTTTACAAAAGAAACTTCCAAAAACTTACTTCCTTAAAGCAGCTTTTTAAAAGGAAATGGCATTTGGTTAGCTCAGTTTTACATTCACCTTTTAACAACAAAAGAATCCATGGTTGTTTGGTTAGACGTATAAAAAGTAACTTGGCCAACTGACTTTAGATAGCTTCAGGCATTATCTATCATGGAGTTTTTTATCCACTTTGAAATTGTGGACATGCGTTTGAAATCAACCATCGTAACTGTTGCAGAATGTTGCTTTCTATAAGTGGCTACAACAACACTTTGCAATAATGATGACATATCACCTAATCACCTCATACTTTCATGTAATCCACCCCAATCAATGTGATGGATTGAAAGAAGATGAAACAAAACTTTTGGTGTCCACTTCTGATGTCTCATGCTTTTAGCACTAAAAAAAACATGATAACAAATACATGATAAACTAGCACATGATTAGAAAAAAAAAAAAACTGAGAGCCATGTTTATATAAAAGATTCCAGTAAAATTTGTAGTTCTAACACTTAGTTTCCATGTTGAGAGCCATCCAAGTATAGGAATAAAGAAAGAATCATCATCATGAACATCATAAACTAGACCACATATGCAAAGGCATTAACAGCGCAGCGCAGCATTTAACAGTTGGTCCCAAACATTCCTCTGCCCACTAGAATACAGAGAAGCAATCCCCACCAACTGAAACATTACAACATTCACACTGATGGTAACAACTGAACACCAACAGAACACCACCATTTGAGAGCATAGCCTACATGTCTATTTGAATATATAATGGCAAATACCAGCATTTTGAACAAAAGACACACAGCCCCTCTATATTAAAGACTCAACAAGACAATTATTTATAAAGCTCAGCTAACTCAGTTAGATAAAAAAAAAAACATGAGGAAATGTTATAATTCTAATCTAGCACTTTCAAACCTCTATCTAATCTAGCACTTTCAAACCTCTATCTCCTAGATAAAGGTTTCAAAATGTAGAACTAAATCACTGGGCAAAGAGCATTCAATATGTTGTGAGAAGATTGATTTATCCAGACGGGTACAAGTGTGAAAAACAATCTAGTGTAGTAGCCAAAGTTGTTAAATACAACCTTTATGGCATGAAATAGGGAACAATGAAGTATGAGTTTTCAGCACCGATTCAACAAACAAAGAGCATTGCACTTAATTAAATAGATTGTAGAAAAAAACATAAATAAATTGGAGGACCAAGTTGTTTTCTAGGCCTTTAGTGGATGTGGTTGTCAGCCTTGGAACATTTGAGCACCTAAGAAAACTGATTCCATGGTTTATCTCTTGCTCCTCGCAAGTTAACAGCTTCAATTTCTGTGTGACTCAAAGGGAGTCGTCTCAACCCAGAAACAAAGTCACAGATCTGACAAACTCACTTTGTAATTGTTGGGTCCACATTGTAATGATTGGGGTTACGTCGTCTTCTTTAAATGCCATGTGTGAACAACTAACCAATGACCAATACTGTTAAATACCTAAGTTGCATTTTAATGGGCATGAGGAAGGTGCTGAATCAGAAATACAAGGAAACTTTCTTCTGATTTTTCATCTCAATCAACACAGTTTGAGGTTGTTTTGTGCAAACACATTACACTTGACACATCAATGCATACATCATAGGGTAATCTAGAATTTCAGCCCTAATATTATTTGAGACATATTACATTGAAATCCCATTACTTGAAAAACCACAATATATTGGAAACGAGAAAGAGACCTAAGAGAGAAAAAAGCGAGAGAAGAAGAGAGGTAGAGAGAGATCAAAAGAGAGTGAGAGCTTCTTTTCCTGCTGCATGAAGGGAAGATATATAGATAAGTGGTCTTGTGTTTTATGGTAAAAGAGAAGGGAACATAGAGAGGGTGGGAAAACTGAAGGGAAGAAAGGAGCCGTTTCCGTGAGACTTGCCACAATGGTCCGTGTCCTGCAAAAGCAAGAAAGCCCATTTTGATCGTGAAGTGGGCCGAGGTTCACTTCTTCAAAATGTGGATTTTAGCTTTCTCTTTTGAGGAAGCCCTTTTAAAAATGCAATTACAAACAGAGTTTAAGGATATTTTGAATTTTTCGAAAAAAAAAAAAAAAACCAAAGCCCTTTTTTCAAGCCCAACTAAACACATGCTAAAACACTCAGTTAACTGGGGATATCCCCGCCTAACAATGAAATAACGAAAAAAGAAGAAATTAGCAGTTCAAGTTTGGTCTTCTTCTTCCTCATTAGTGCCAGTGAATCATTGGAAGAGGGAACGAAGGCTTGTTTGCTAAATATGTGCTTGGAGATCATTCACGGAGGAAGACGTTTTGGAATAAGATGCGACTCTTGAGGCTTGCAATGGATGATTAGACAGATTTGCCTAAGCAAGTGTCCTCGAGAAAAAGCACAGTGAGCAAGGGATGCTTTTGTAGAAGATGTCCAACTCCATCTCTCCTTCACCTTCCTAAATCGACCAGCAATTTGTGGTGCCTAGGTTTAAATAAATCTAGATTCTCCAACATTGAGGAGGTGAAGGAGGAGGAAGAAGAAAAAGAAGAAGCAGCGAGCAGCTATATGGTAATAGGTTCGAGGACCTGGTTTTACCCACTGATAAGAAGGAAAGGGTGTCCTCTGACTCACAAAGAAACTGAAAGGGAAAATGATAATTGACTGACTTTTTCTTCAATTCCCATTTGCCAACATATAGAACTCATTACATTCATTGAACTGCCTTCTCTAACTCCCCACAACTCTCATTCCAGAACTGATTAAGGAAGGCTAAAAGCAAGTGGAAAGAAACACATGCATAAAAACAAAAACTGAAAGGAAACTGGAAAATAAATAACTGCATGTACTTCTGGGCTTGGGCTGGACCATATGCATATGGACATCATGAGGTCCGTACAATGGGTTAGGCCCTAACGTGTCGCCGCTTATGCATACAGGTGAGCGGCACTACTGCCGCTCGGCACAAAAGTGAAAGAAAAGAGTAAAAAAAAAAAAGTGGCAGAAGGGTCTATATGGTATATATTAAAATGGGAATTTGACGGTATACTTAGCTTTAGAATTAGATATGCCCTCCAGCTTGTCAATTTTTAAATAATTCCCCATAGGTGTGCTATACTTGTTGTCTACTGGAAAAATGATTGAAATGCCTCTCACTATGGGATATTGCACGGTATATACTATCTCTAATAGAAACCTCTTATAAGGAGAATTTTGATGGTTTTAAGTGGGCCCGATTGGGATTTGATTCATGGTGTTTATAAGACTTACAGAGGAAATGGTACATTGGTAGTTATATATATCAAGGATCTGTCCGAAGTGATTGTGTGGATCACCAATCAAAGATGATTCCTAAGCAAATGTGCAAAAGGAAATAGTTTGGTCCCATCAAGGGACTAAAAGGTTTGGTTTGAACATCAGTCCATGGCGTGATCGGATCTTACTTGGAATGTGTTAAAGGTAAAAAACATGCTATATTTTGACCCATGTCCAATTGAGGACCTGGGCTAAGACCATAAATCAATTAACTGTTGGAGTAAACTTTGCATTTTTATTTGATTTTTAAGCATGTTTTATTTGTGTTCGTATTAGTGGATGATGATGTTTAAAATGGGTCCAACTTATACCCAATTCTTTAGTAGGGTCATTTTTCCTTTCCAATATTATTTTTAGTTATAATACTCTTGTAGTCATTGATTTGAGCATCCAATCTAGTGGATAGAATCTCTCTATTTTGAGTTCCCTTTTTATCGAACTTTTGTTCGATCAAGCTAGAAATCTTAATTTAAAAAAAAAACATATTCAATAAAAAAAAACATAGATTTGTGATTCTATAAAGTCAAAATCAACCAACTATCCAATGCCACAACCATCTTCCATCATCAGATTAACGACCAAGATCACCCTACATGGTCCACCACATCCACCTTCCATCATTAACACATTAAAATGTGTAGAAAATAGAGCCCTCAAGCCTGGATGGTGTGGAAAAATAAGCCCTCAAACCCGAACTTCAAAAACAAAAAAGAGAGAAAAAGAAAAGAAATCCAAACGACAATGTATATTTTTTAGAAAATCCTACATCAAAAGACACTACCATTTAAGTTATCTTATTCCAAAAATAAGACAAGAAAAAAAAATACATTAAGTCATGTTTCATAGGTTTTAATCTTTCATTCCTAGCAAAAAAAGAAAAAAACCAGGGAGAGAAAGAAAGAAGGAATGATCCATCACCTTGAGAGATTATAAAAGGAAAAATATAGTTGGCCAAGAGGAGTAGAGAAATATGAATAGGCACTATATATAGAGAAGGAAAGACAAAAGGCTGATCCAACATATTGCAAACATCATACAATGAGGGGTATTCCAGTCATTTTTCCTACATACAACAAATACAATACACCTCTAGGGAATTATTTAAAATTGAACAAGGTAGAGGGGATATCTAATTCTAAAGGCAAGTGTATGGTTAAAATCCCTATTAAAATTTGAGGGGCTTTTTGGTCTCCAGCGGGGTCTAAGGGGATTTTTCTGGTAAAATCCTCTTTTTTTTTTAATAAATAGAAGTTAGTTTTGCACTTTACTAGGTTTTAGTAGGGCAATGTTTTATTGTCATGCTCAAGTAGGCTCCATCACAATTACTAGATATTTTCTCTATTTGTTCATTTTTAATTTACGGTTTAGTATACTACAAGTGCCACGATCTCATTATTGAATATTACTATCAAAGAGAAACAGTTTCAAATACATTCAATTCCTAAGTCTCAATAGCTTCATTTGAACTCAGTAAACTAAGCGTCATATATCAGAGAGCAACCGTTATAACTGACCGTCCTGTTACAACAGTTCATGTGATCGACAACACTATCTGTTTAGTCACAGTATTCTGATGATCTATTTAATAAACAAAGATTCGGTTAAAGTGATGAGGTGGTGTTGTCAGATGAATATATATACATATATATATTCAGAGCTGTTGATGTAAATGTAACTTTTCAATTAATGAGAATAATCTGAGTTTGCTCCCCTTTTTCTCTCAACTCTTCTTGTTCTTTAGTTTTCTTGGTATCAGAGATGAAGACTAGCGTCAGATCCTTCTTGTCTCTTCTACTTTATGAAGCTTCTCTTGCAAGTTTTCTCTGCAAGAGTTTGATCTTGCTCATCTTCTTCAGCAAGTGCTCGATCTGGCTTTTTTTCTTCAGCAAGTGTTTGATCTTGCTTGTCTTCGTCTGCAAGCGTTCGATCTTGCTTGTCTTCGTCTGCAAGCGTTCGATCTGAATTTGATCGTGTTTCTCCTCGCCTGGATCTTGCTTGTCTTCGTCTGCAAGTGTTCGATCTTGCTCTTCTGCAAGTGATCTGATGATTCGGATCATCACTGTTCTTCCTTCCTTTCATTTGGATTTTCAGAGGTCATCTCTTCTTTCTTTATTCAAAATCTGTGATTTTCTTTTCACAATGTCATCTGCTTCCTTCGACTTTACTGGACATCATCCTGCATTTCTTGTATCAAACATCAGTAGTTTGGTCTCTGTTAAATTGGACAATACCAATTACTTGTTTTGGAAATCTCATTTCCTTCCTGTTCTATGAGCACATGGCTTAATTGGATCTGTTGATTGGTCCTGTGCTTGTCCATCTAAATTTCTTGTTGATTCGTCTGGAAACATCACAAATGAAGTGAATCCACAATTATCTGTTTGGTATCAACAAGATCAAAATGTTTTATGCTGGCTAAATGCAACTCTTTCTGAGAATGCGTTAGCACATGGTGGCCTCACATCATCTTGAGAGGTTTGGCTAGCTCTGGAAAAACACTATGCGTCCTTGTAAGATCTCACATCATACAATTGAAAACTCAACTCCAGACAACCAAGAAGGGTTCGCATTTGATTTCCGACTACATTCAACGCATCAAGCATATTGCAGACAGTCTTGCAGTTGTTCTATGTCCTGTAGATGATGAGGATCTCATCATTCATACTATGAATGGCCTTCCTACCAAATACAATGCTTTTAAGACTTCTTTCCATACAAGGTCTTCTCCAATCAGTCTTGAAGAGCTACATATTCTTCTCCTGTGCAAGGAACTGAACATTTGAGTCCTTCTCCTGTGCAAGGAACTGAACATTTGAGTCTTCTCAGACAGTTGTAGTGGATTACTCGGCTGCAGCGCTTCTGTCTTCAACAACACCTAATACAGGTGGATCTGGTTCTGGTTCTACACAAGGGAGTGGAAGATGCAACAATAAAGGAAGCCAGGGTAGAGATGACCGTGGTGAAGGCAGAAATAACAAAGGAGGACGCTCATGTCCGTATAATGCTGCTTCAACAAATTCAATTAAACCGTGCTGCCAGATTTGTAATAGGACAGGGCATACCGCTCTGGATTGTAATCATAGGATGGATTTTTCGTACCAAAGGCGACATCCTCCTTCACAGCTAGCAGCCATGGCTACTTCCTTCTCACCTGATTCAGATCAGCTGTGGTACGCAGACACTGGAGCTACATCTCATATCACTGATGACCTCCAGAATCTCTCGGTTCACTCAACGTACAAGGGAAGTGATAAAGTTGCAGTCAGTAATGGCCAAGGTCTGCCAATACTTCATAATCGTTCCTCCATTGCCCACACTCCCTATGGTTCCTTCAAGCTCAGAAATATTCTCCATGTTTCAAATATATCATCTAATATTTTGTCTGTTTAACAATTTTCACGAAATAATAACTATGTTTTTGTGTTTGATTCCTTTGGATTCAAAATACAGGATCATCTCTCGGGGAGGATTCTTTTCCAAGGTCTGAGTAAAAAAGGATTGCATCTATTTTGCACCTCCCCCCACTTGCTCCAGTCCTCTACACCCACTGCATTTCTTGGTGAACGAACTTCTGCGGATGTGTGGCATTATAGGCTTGGACATCCATCATATTCTACATTTTAGCATGTTGTTCCTGCTCTTCCAGTTTAAGGATCTACCGCTGCCTTTTCATTTTGTGAGATTTTCAATATAGTACACAGTGATCAACGGTCTCCGCCTCAGCCAAGACCATAGGACAACCATTAACAATAGGCAGATTATACTTAATTAGGTTGTCCACAGTGACAGTTTTCCCCAAAAAGGCCATCCACCCAAAAGTAATGACTTTTTGAGGAGCTTTAAATCTCCAGATCTTGGCTTTTGGAGAGGAGGATGGCATTGAGATGCCAAAACAAAGGGATCTAACTGAGAAGAGCCCATCCGACGAAGCAGACCACACCCTTCTATCGTTCCCATCAATAGGAATGTACACTTTACTCAAAATATTCATCATAGAAAGGAAGTGCGGAAATTCCCTTTCTGAAAGGTCCCTCCTAAAAGTGGGACCCCACATGATCTGATTACATTGTCTAGAAACATAGGAACTTACCTGGCCTGAGTGTCCAAAGCACACCAACAAAGCTCAGGACATTGACTAGCCAAGGTGCTATTGCCTACCCAAATATCCAGCCAGAAGCGGATCCTCTCGCCAGAGCCAACAGGAAAATGAATATTAGAATTGAAGACATCTCTAACCGATGCATTATCCCTCCAAAGGCCTGAATGGCAAGAGTTGGAGTTAGGAATATCCCAACCTTCTCTACGGATCCCATATTTAGAAATAAGGATCTGCTTCCATAAGCCATAAGACTCATTCCCGAGCCACCACAACCACTTGCCAAGCAAAGCTAGATTCATCAGCCGGATAGGTCTAAAACCAAGACCCCCTTCATTTTTAGAATTACACAGAGAAGCCCAATCCGCGAGGTGCAACTTCTTTTTCTCCTCTCACCCAGACCAAAGAAAATAAATATCTTTGTAATTTTTCAATCCGCTTAGCCACAGATATTGGACACTTGAACAACAACATAAAGTAGATAGGAAGATTTGATAAAGCCGACTTGATCAAGGTTATGCGGCCCCCTGATGATAAATAATTTTCCCTCCATAAAGCCAAGTGCTTCTCCATTCTCTCAATGACAGGATCCCAAAGAGATTTTGCCGCATTACCAAGACATGAGGCAAGCCAAGGTAAGAAGCGGGCAAGGACCCAGCTTTGCACCCCAAAACATTAGCAAACCCAGGAAGGCTTGAAGAATCCGTTGTGACCCCTATCAACTCACTCTTGAAGAAACTCAACTTTAGACCCGATACCAATTCAAAACAATGAAGAATGGCTTTCGCATTAAGAATCTGATCCGAATTGGCATCACAAAGGATCATATTGTCATCGGAAAATTGAATATGACTAGCCAAGGGAGAATTAGCCGGCCGGTTTGAACCCCCTTATGGGGTAAGCATTAGAGGCTGCTTCCAACATTCTGCTTAGAGCCTCACCCACCAGCACAAATAGGAAAGGCGAAAGGGGATCCCCCGGTCTTACTCCCCTTTGGGCCAGAAAAAAGCCTTTAGGGGTTTTGTTAACGAGCACAGAAAAATGAGCTGAAGAAACACACTCTTCAATCCACCTAAGCCACTTTTGGCCGAACCCCACAAGACGAAGAATATAGAGAAGAAAATCCCAATTAACTCTATCATAAGCCTTCTCAAGATCCAATATGCAACAGCCCGGGCAAAGTTTCTTTATGTCTAGAGTGAATGCATTCATTTGCCACTAAAATAGAATCTAAAATCTGGCGACATTGAACAAAAGCGGCTTGAGCTTGAGAAATGAGCATGGGAAGCACCCTTCTGAAGCCTACTGGTGAGGGACTTAGGCAAGAGTTTTATAAGAATTTTATGTCAACTTCTAATCAAGCTAATAAGGCGAAATTCCATAATACTTTCGGCCCCATTTCTTTTTAGAATAAGAGCAATAAAAGAAACTCCTAGCTGTTTAGATGGTCTGCCCCTAGAGTGAAACTCTGATAAAAAAACCATGATATCATCTTTCAACATTTCCCAAAACTTTTCCCATGAGAAATCTGTCCGGGCCTGGTGCTCTTTCTCTTCCCATGAGAAAGACCGTCTTTCTTGTAAGATGCCATGTACTAACCCAAAAGCTTAAGCTGATAAGTGGAAGGTCCATACAGGTATATTAAGACATGTCAAGCCTATTACTTAGGCGATGTGAGATGTGGGACTTCCCAACACTCCTCCTCACGTGCAGGCCCAACAGATTTCATGGACGGGTCTGTCATGTGGGTTACACAAGAACGACGGGATCGGAACCCTCTCTGATACCATGTAAGATGCCATGTACTGACCCAAAAGCTTAAGCCGATAGGTGGAAGGTCCACACAGGTATATTAAGACATGTCAAGCCTATTACTTAGGCGATGTGGGATGTGGGACTTCCCAACATTTCTCACATCTTCCTCATCAAATGGTCTCCCCAACCAAAGAGCATGATTAGACTCAAGCAATGGAAAGTTCAGATTATCCAGATAAGGATGAATTCTCGCCTCAGACGAATATAGCTCCTTGAGGAAAGAGGTAACGTTGTCACAGGTCAACTCTCGCCCTTCAATTCTAACCCCATTTTCAATCAGAACCGAAATTATTTTCATACGGTTCCTGACTGACACAAAACTATGGAAGAACTTCGTATTTCCGTCCCCATCACTGAGCCATTTACACCAAGACCATTGTTTCCATCTTATCTCTTCCCCTCCAAGTTTCCTTTCCAGCTGCTCCTTGAGAGACTGCCTCTTAAAAATATCTTCTAAAGAAAAAACACCAGATTCCTCTAACCTGTCTAGGTCATTTATCTGCAACATAAGCTCAGATTTTATTTGATCTAAGCCCCTAAGCAGTTCCTGACCCAATCCTTTAAAAGGCGCAATTTGGAGGACAGCTTAAAACCTTCCCACCTCTGCACTGAAAAATCACATCCACCAAGAATGAATCAAACCAGAGAAATCATCTCCTAGAAGCCAGCTAAGAATGAATCTGAAAGGAATAGGCCCCCCACCTTTCCTATATCTCAATGCTAAATCCAGACAGTACCCAATCCTCTATACTTGGACCTTTACAGACTTCCCACTGCTGCTGCCTCTGCTCACTCTCCTACCATCAGTAACATCTACTTCTTTACCTCTTCCCCTTCCACCAGCATCCAGACTCAATACCACTTTATCCATAGCACCTTTAACCAGCGCCGTTCAACCAGTAACAGTGTCTAGTCCTGTCCTGCCTTCAGCACCTTCAGTTACTATAGTCCTATAGCTACAGCTACTACATCCACTACAGCTACCTGTCCTACAGTTTCAGCTGACATCCTACCTCCAAGCGACTACAAGTACCGGTCCTGTCCCTGCTACAGCTACCACCACTGTCGCCCCTTTATCACAAACCATAGACTCTATATCACCACCACTGTCTCCCATCTACTAAAACTTCTTCCAATGTACGTAATATAGTCACTCAGTCCAAAGCAGGTATCAGCAAGAAGAAGGTTCTCTTGACTACATTATCAAAGAGAAACAGTTTCAGATACATTCAGTTCCTGAGTCTCGGTAGCTTCAGTTGAACTCAGTAAACTCAGTGTCATATTAATATATCAGAGACCAACCATTATAACTGACTGTTCTATCACAATAGTTCATGCGATTGACAACTGTATCTTTTTAGTCACCGTATTCTAATGATGTATTTAGTTAACTAAGATTGATCAAATGGGTGGAATTGGGGGTGTTATTCGTGACTTCTCTAAAAAAATTGTCAAAAATTTCGCGGGTCCTGTGAATTGTGTTGATTCTAATAGAGCTGAGATGTATGCTTTATTGGTGGGCTGCCATGAACTACATCATCTGGGAGGTTTTCATGCAATTATTGAAGGTGATTCTTTCTCTGCGATTCAGTGGGGTTCTGGGAAGTCTTCTCATCCGTGGACTTTAGCTGATTTGGTGGAGGAGGTGCAAGATATTTCATCTCACCTAGGAGGTTCTTTTCTTCATACTCCTCGTGAAGCTAAATTCTTGGCAGATGGTCTTGCTAGGGAAGGAGTTTTTCGGTTTCACATTTCATTTGATGTTTAGCTTTTGTTTGTGTCATTTTTATTCCTGTTTGTTGTTCTTTTTTTGTTTCTTCTTTCTTTGAATAAAATTCACTGTTATAAAAAATAAAAAATAAAAAATAAAAAATAAAAAAACTAAGATTGGTCAAAGTGATGAGGTGGTGTTGTCAGTGTCAAAGTTGCTAGCCAGTAATCCCAAAACCAATTGGTGATAGGAAACTGCACAAACAACTACTTAACACCCCCCCTCGGGCGGGACACCGCCCGGATCCGAAGCACACGCCCGCACAAGACTATAACGCGGCATGGGGCCTTTTTGCCCTGCGCATTTTGCGCCCGCACAAACACACAATGCGGCATGGGGCATTTCTGCCCTGCGTGGTTTCGAAGTCGAGGCCTCAGGCTCTGATACCATGTCTTCACTACAACAGGGCAAATCAAGCCCTATTCTCCGATCTTCTCTTCTTTGATTCAAGTGTGCGGTGTCCAATGGCAAAGATCTGCATCGGATCTTTCTGTCTATGCTTCATCAACTAGATCCAGTTTCCGAATCCATCGATCACACAATCTGAGCGATCTCTGTATCGCTCAGCAACTACTGATCATTGATCAGGACCATGGCCCATCTTCGATCTGGCGCTCTGATACCATGTCAAAGTTGCTAGCCAGTAATCCCAAAACCAATTGGAAATAGGAAACTGCACAAACAACTACTTAACAGTCAGATGCCTATATATATTTAGAGTTGTTGATGAAAATGTAATTTTTCAATGAATGAGAATGATCTGAGTTTTCTCAACTCTTCTAGTTCTCAAGTTTTCTGAATATTATAAAGAAGATGTGATAAAGACTATCCAAATATAGAACATGTGGGGATTACTGTTGACCGTGGGGGTCCCTCCTTGTTATCCCTGTAATCCCTATCTTTACACTTGGGAGATGAGACCTATACTTCGTTGTACTTTGGGCTGCATCAGCTCTCCCCATCTTCAAATGGACTCTAATTTACTTTTTCTTTGGAATGGTCATCTTCGAAGGAGATCAATTTCTGAAAATCTTTTGGGGTCCTCTTGGATCAAATGTTAAGTGTACAGTTTATTGATTTAGTTGTTGGATATCTTTCTTTGGGTGCATCGTGTGTCTAAAGGGAAATGGGATCTTTTGTTCTATAATACATTAGGATGCGGGCATGGATGATGGATTGGATCCTTCTGCTGGCTTGATCTGACCATCAGATTAGAGAACTATATCCATCCGACCATTGAGAAATCAATGATGGGCTCTTTCTTAAGGCTTGTTGAAATTGGAGACTGGAGGAAGATCAAGGATCATCTCAGGAATTAAGTCCTTCTAATGATTCGATGAAACTGAATCTTTGGGTGAAGTCCCAAAATCATACTCACAATGAGACCTTTTCATCCCACTGCCCTCCTTTGATTGGTGTGCATCCAAGTGGATCCCACAAGGGACTTATTCTATCTCTCATGCAAGCCTGTGAGAGACATGGGGTACAGTTATATACTATATGTAAAACAATATTATATACATCTGAGTTGTGGAGGAGCAGAAAAGACCTAACAAAAGAGAATATTTCTTAAGAAGAAAAATCAGTCATACCAAAAAGCTCAAATCATGTACAAAAGTAAAGTCTCATGCCAAAAAAGAAATGAAAATGAAATGCGTGCAAACTATGAACAAACTCCAGCAATCATATGTCCCAAGCAAAAGTCCTGTCACTTCTTCCCGGTTTTCCTGCATTCATGAAGGGGAAAACACTATGAACAAACTGGTTTTTTCTTTTGTTTTCTTATGCTGTTCATGTAAAAAATTTAAAAAAGAATTTTACCTCTAGGGGTACATAATCCCGTCATGCAGGACTTTATCAGCCACAGTGCTGAATACCTGTTGGCAAGTGCCACATAGGTATTTTACCCTCTTGTGGCAAACTTTATTGTGTTCGTCGAGAGCTGAGAGGCTGCTAAACGATTTCTCCGACCCCTCATTTTTTTTAGTTAGGGTGCATTTAATGCAAATCCTATTGTCACATAGCCTTCGGTGCGTACTATCATCCATTTTGGAAGGCTGAAAAAAAAAAAAAACAGAGCCATTCCCATTATTAGATTAAGGGACTGTTTGTTTGCATCAGATTATATAGAAATTGAATAGACAGTAATTCAGGTCAAATGAGTTGAAATTGAGAACTGTCAAAAGCTCTTAGATCTACAGACCTGGAATGCATGAAACAGGAAACGAAAACTTAGAAATGTATAACAAAATTGCTTCGAGAAAACGATGCTGCCTAGGGTTTAAGAGAAGATCTATGCATAGATTACATTTAGGGCCTGTTTGTTTGCATCACAAGAATTCAAACGAAGATCAAACGGCAATTAAAAAAAAACATTAAATAACCTTTCCTTTATAGAAGGGAACAAAGATTGGAAAGGAATAACTAGCTTTTTGTCTTCATTTTAATCCGCTTAAAAACTCCGCCTATGTTGGGGTATCCTTGACATAGCCGGTCCCAAGCCCGGACAAAGGAGGAGGGTTGTGCGTTAGGTAGCCGACAGCCAGCACAATACTCAGTCGGATTTTTTATGGATTTGATACCTAATGAAATTTCGTTGGGGCGTCCCCTACTTAGCGACGCGCTGTATGGTCCGGGTACAGTGATAAATGAGCAAGGACCGCTGCATCGGCGCCCGGGTGCAGTGCTAAATAGGCAAGGGTCCTCACACTTTATTGGACGAGTGTGGGGGGTAAGGAAGCTAGTCCAAAATAGAAGGCTGAGATTGGGCACTTGGAACATTGGAAGCCTAACTGGGAAACTTATGGAAGTGGTGGATACAATGGAAAGGAGACGAATCGCAATTGCTTGCTTGCAAGAGACAAGATGGGTGGGACACAAAGCAAAAGAGATTGAGAGGACCGGGTATAAGTTATGGTATACGGGACTTAATAGATCAAGGAATGGGGTCGGCATAGTGGTAAACAAGGACTTAAAGGAAGATGTAGTGAATGTAAAGCGCTATGGAGATAGGATTATTGCAATTAAGTTAGTATTAGGAGAAGAGATAGTGAACGTAATTAGTGCTTATGCCCCCCAGGTGGGCTTAGGAGATGGACATAAGGAGAAGTTTTGGGAAGACTTGGAAGGAGTGCTACTAGAGATACCCCAAGGAGAGATGGTCTTCATAGGAGGTGATTTGAATGGTCATGTAGGACGTGACGTAGATGGATACATAGGAGTACACGGGGGACATGGGTACGGTAATAGAAATGAAGAAGGGAAGGATATCTTGGAGTTTTCAGTGGCTTATGATCTCATGGTAACTAACACATTTTTTAGAAAGAGAGAGGAGCATTTGGTGACTTATAAGAGTGGCTCATCGAGGACACAAATTGACTTCTTCTTAACTAGGAAAAGAGACCGTTTAGCTTGTAAAGATTGTAAGGTTATACCGGGGGAGAGCTTGACTTCCCAACATAGGTTGTTGATCATAAATGTGCAGTTACAAAGGTGGACTAGAAAAAAGAAGTTGTATAGATGCTCAAGGACTAAATGGTGGAACCTGAAAGGTGATAAGCAACTAGCTTTAAGGGAAAGAGTACTAGAGGAAGACGTTTGGGCGACAGATGAGAGTGCAAATAATATGTGGGATAAGGTAGCAGAGTGTATTCGGAGGGTAGGGAAAGAAGTCTTAGGAGAATCTAAAGGGGGTGCTCCGGTACAGAAAGAGGCATGGTGGTGGAGCGAAGCCGTCCAAGACAAGATAAGAGTTAAAAGAGAGTGCTTTAAAACGTGGCAAAAGGATCGAATTGAAGCGAACTTAGAGAGGTATAAAGAAGCAAAAAGAGAAACCAAAAAGGCAGTTAGTGAGGCCAAGGCAAAGGCATTTGAGGAGCTATATAGGCGACTTGACACTAAGGAAGGCGAAAGAGAGATATTCAAGCTTGCTAAAACTAGAGATCGGCGGACCAAGGACTTAAACCAAGTTAAATGCATTAAGGATGAGGATGAAAAGGTATTAGTAAAGGAGGAGGAGATAAAGGAGCGTTGGAAGAGCTACTTCTACAAGTTATTTAACGAAAGCAGTAGTAGTGACATACAATTGGGGCAGCTTACCATTTCTAGAGAAGAAGCGAATCATATGTTCTATAGGAGAATCAGTAGGGAAGAAGTTAAAGAAGTATTGAAAAGAATGAAGAATGGGAAAGCGGTTGGGCCAGATGGTATCCCTATTGAGGTATGGAGGTGCTTGGGGGAGGATGGTATTAGTTGGTTGACAAAGCTTTTTAATGTAGTGCTAAAGAGCAAGAAGATGCCTAATGCATGGAGGAAAAGTATTCTTATACCCATATACAAGAACAAAGGAGATATTCAGAACTGTGCGAACTACCGCGGGATTAAATTGATGAGCCATACGATGAAATTATGGGAGAGAGTTATTGAGAGAAGACTAAGAAGAACAACAAATATTTCAGAGAATCAATTTGTTTCATGCCTGGGAGATCAACCATGGAGGCTATCTTTCTCTTGAGGAGGTTAATGGAACAGTATAGAGAAGGTAAGAGAGATTTACATATGGTGTTCATTGACTTGGAGAAGGCTTATGACCGGGTTCCTAGGGAGATTCTTTGGAAAGTTCTGGAAAAGAAAAGAGTTTGTGTCGCTTATATTGAGGCGATAAGGGATATGTATGATAGAGTCGTGACATCTATAAGGACGACTGGCGGCGAAACTAAGGAGTTTCCTATCACGATTGGTTTACACCAAGGCTCAGCGCTAAGCCCGTACTTGTTTGCCCTAGTTATGGATGAGATTACAAGACATATCCAGGATGAGGTGCCGTGGTGTATGTTATTTGCAGATGACATTGTTTTAGTGGATGAGACGAGAGAAGGAGTGAATGCTAAACTTGAATTGTGGCGGAAAACATTAGAGACAAAAGGGTTTAGGCTAAGTCGATGCAAAACGGAATATATGGAATGTAAGTTTAGTCAAAGTAGGACACCTGGTAACATAGAAGTAAGTTTGGGCACACAAAAGATAGTAGAAAAAGAAAACTTTAGGTACCTTGGATCTATGGTGCAACAGGATGGAGGGATTGATACTGATGTAAGTCACAGGATTCAAGCCGGGTGGACCAAATGGAGGAGTGCTTCAGGGGTCTTGTGTGATCGGAAAGTCCCCCTCAAGGTTAAAGGAAAGTATTATAAGGTGGCGGTACGGCCAGCGTTGTTATATGGATCAGAGTGTTGGGCAGTAAAGCATAATCATGTCAAGAAGATGGAAGTTGCGGAGATGAGAATGCTAAGATGGATGTGCGGGATCACAAGGAGAGATAGGATTAGGAATGAGGAGATTAGGGGCATAGTAGGAATAGTACCGATTGGAGATAAAATGAGAGAAAATCGACTGAGATGGTTCGGCCATGTTAGAAGGCGTCCAACAGAGGCACCTGTTAAAAGGTGTGAAAGCATGGAGTTTGCCAAGAGTAGGAGAGGGAGAGGGAGACCCAAGAGAAGTTGGAAAGAAACTATTAAAAATGATCTTGCCTACATGGATCTAACGGAGGACATGGCCCTAAAAAGATTTGATTGGCGTCGTCAAATCCATATAGCCGACCCCACCTAGTGGGAAAAGGCTTGGTTTGGTTTGGTTTGGTTTGGTTTTAATCCGCTTAAAAGAATTGCTATATTGAATTCTTATGTATTTTACTATAAACAAACAGGTCATTAAAGAGAGAGAGGATTGCATTTTTGCATCAAAATAGAAAAAGAAACAATTCGATGTGATGTGAGAGAAGTTTTTAGAATCTCTACAGTATTTTTCCATCGTTTGTTGCGATTTTGAGAAGCGTGCATTCAGATTTCAAGAAAAGGTAAGTTATGGTTTGAGAAAAAACATACCACAGTAACTCATAAGAAGCGGACAAATGTTTGTCTTTAGAAGTTGTATTTTATAGTTTATTACTGCTGTCAAAAGGAAGGTCCCGAACACAAAATGGTTGAGTGGGTCAGGGTGGGTCGGCTTTAGTATAAGAGTGGGTGGGTCCGAGGTTGGATTGAACCCTGGGTTTTAAGTTGGTAGGGGCACTCCTTTGCAGTGTGCCAACCTAAGCCAAAAGGGAGGTTCAAGTGCCAACCCCTCCACTCACTAGCCATCTTAAAAAGATGGATGTTATAAATGAGCCCGAACGGACTGAGGCCCTGGCTTTAGATAAAGCAGGATATGCAAGTAAAATAGTGAAACATATGGAAAAATTGTTCCACTACTAAAAATGCAATTTTTATCATCCAGTGGGTTTGGACTTGTTGATGCTTTTCTTATCACAATATGAACATCAAATGGTGATGGGTTAGTTGCCATTTGTTCTTTTACAAACAAATCTTAGACAATTAATATAACTTTTTGACATGTGTGAATTCCTTTTTTTTTTTTGTCAGGGCTTCGGAACGATGGACGATGGACTCGGAGTCATGTTGGATTGATGGACATTTGTGTTGGAACTTTTCATGCACATGCTGGAACTAATTGTATTTGGAAATGGAATTGTCTTCACGCGGGCGTCGTGGTGTTGACAGCTTTTATTGCAGCGGAAACAAAAAAACTGCCACTAAAGGCAGTTATTGGAGGCGGTTTTTATCAAACGCCACTTTTTCCAACTTTTTTTTTTGGTGGCGGATGTACAAAACTGCCACTTTTGGTACCCCTTTAGCGGTGGATATTTTCTTCCACTATCCACTGCTAATGTCATTTTATAGAGGGAGTATACTCTCCGCCGCTATCAGTAAGTCCCTCTACTATCACCAATGCTATTGCACATCCTTTCTCTATTTCCTCCCTCTCACAAACCCATTCTCTCTCTATTTCTGACTTTACAGCTGCTGCTCACAGACAAGAACAAACCCTAGCTTGATTTCTCCAAAACCTTAGCCTTGTATCCTGCAATTTCTTGCAGAAAGGTGAAGGTCGATATAGCTTCATTGATCTACTGTAAGATTCGGGTAATTTTCTAAAATCTCTCAATATGTTTTCTTTCATATCCTCTAGATCTCCCCTTTTCTTTACTTTTTTTTAGAATTCTTTCAATGATTTCTGGGACTAGTGTGGTGGATTTTAAGAACGATTGAAGTGACTGCCAAATCTGGTATGTGTTTTCCCATTCTTTCTTTTTCCTTTTTTTTTAGTTTCTTTGAATTTTTTAGTTCTTCATATGACTGATTTACGATGGAGAAATGCAGATGAGAGTTTGGAATTGCAAACTGGGTTTTGCTCAGCAACTTAGGGCCTGTTTGGCACCGTTCTGATTTCACATTTCCGCATTCCCACGGAACAAAATAAAAAATGCATTTGGACTCCCACTCTAGAAAGCATTCCCAAAATGGTGCCATTTGGGAATGGAAATTTTGAAATGATGTGAAATCATTTTTTTTATTTCCAAGGCCACCTTGTCCAATGTCTCCCTCCGACCTTCGTCTCTTTCTATCTGGTCTCCGTACAATCTTCAACCCCCCCCCCCCTCCCTCTCTCTGTCTAACATATGAACCAAGCTCCTCCCCCTAGGTCTCCAGTCACCCATACCAGCTCTTTCTCTCTCTAATATATGAACCCAGCTCCTCCCCTAGGTCTCCAGTCGCCCCTACCAGCTCTCCCTATCTCTCTCTCTTTCGGACGGGCATGACACAAATGGGTGTTTTCGAGGGGAGGCCAAAGGGGTTGGAGGATTGAATTGCAGAGAGAAACCAGGGGATTTTGATGAAGGAAATGGGCACCCCAATAGGAGATTACTGGGCATTAATCGGAGGAAGAGGACTTCTTTAGTTGGAAACCAAACCAAATGAAGGAGTTTTGTACGCCTGTAGTACAACCCAGTTATAGCTTTGCTTTCTCAACCTCCATATACCAACATGATAAGAGGAAGAGGCTCCTAGCTGCTTGTTTCAGATGGATCTTTTACATGTATTTTGTTTGGTGTTTGGTTTTTGGATTTTACATGGTGAATCTTTATGTTCTAGTGAATCTTTATAGTCTTCACATTCGAATGTCATAATGTAATAGTTTCTTTCTTCCAACAATATTTGATGGGAGGTGATGCAGTCCGGTCCCTAACCAAGACAAGGACCCGCAAGCCTTGATGGACCCAACTGATGGGGTCCACATGTGCCTTTCTAGATTAGGAATTATTGCTTAGTTTTCTATTTAGTAGTTTTTTATTATTGAGAATTAGTTTTCTATTTTCCCATAGTTTACTAATTTAGTAGCCTTATTACATTACATGTTTTCAATTAATCAACTGATTTTCTGAGTTCGCTCACGTGAGTTTATGGATTTTCTTATGGTTTCGGTTGTGCCCTAGTGGCTGGAATCCATTTTTGGATTCGATCCATCCTTCGGGAGATTGATCTACCCGACCGCTGCGTAACTTGGTATCAGAGCCGAAGAGTAATCGCCGGAAAGACAACGGTCCTTTCCGGATTTCTATTCCATCGTCATTCATCACCATTGTCACCTCATGACCAGCCCCCACACTCCGTCAAAAGCCAGCAACACCCCTGCCAAACTCCCCTTCACCGTCCAACCCATTCCCGTCCCTTTATCCAACCAACCGAGACCACGTCCCCATTCCACCGGGTCGACGCCTTACAACTCAGTCGATGAACTTGCTAAGGCCCCTCCAAACCCTCATGGCGAATCTTCCAGCACTTTTTGGCTCACACTCTCACCAAATGGATAATATTCCTCGAGAATCAATCTAAGAATTCTTTCAACTTCTCTTTGCGGACAGGGCCGCTGACAATATACTGCCCGGCCCGCGCCAAGATGATCTCTCGCGGGGTTGCTAATTTTTTTGGTCAAGGTGATGCTTGTGCCCTTCTTGATTGGCTTA
The DNA here is from genome assembly GCA_012931725.1 of Litsea cubeba. Classification (NCBI taxonomy): domain Eukaryota; kingdom Viridiplantae; phylum Streptophyta; class Magnoliopsida; order Laurales; family Lauraceae; genus Litsea; species Litsea cubeba. Next base: position 119,823,159 of record CM022945.1, read on the forward strand.
CTTCAATTGAGGATTATTTCACCTGGTATCACATTGAAGATCTTCAACGAGTCGCTTTTGTCAAGATGAAGTTAAAAGGTCCTACTCGAATTTGGTGGAAAAGTATTGATGACCACAATTTGCAAATGGGTCGCCCTCCTATCACCCATTGGGAAGTTATGAAAGAGAGACTGGAAGATAAGTTCTTGCCTTCTAACTACATTGATTCATTTAATAGCGAGCTTATCAATCTTCAGCAAGGCTCTATGACCATAGATGAATACACTCATAAGTTTCATGAGCTTTGTATTCGATGCAAGACTAATGAAGATGATCGCCTGATGGTCAGCCGTTATCGGAAAAGATTGTGCCCAGATATACAGGATAAATTGGCAGTATTTGACTTCGCCATTGTTGATGCAATCTCTAGCAAGGCGCGACGCATTGAGCAATGCTGCGTCAGCACACTGGGCGACGTTTCGGTAACCAAGCCGGGGAGTCCTACAAAAAGGGTCCAGGTTCTACTTTCAATCAGGCCCCATAGCAAGGGTTCCGACCACCTCCAAGCCAACCACAAAACCGACTCCAAAGGCAGCAACAAGCTCCACCACAGGGTCAACAGAATTCTCAGCCCAATCAGAAGTGGCCAACCACTCAGAATAATGCTAAAGGCACTGGAATCGCCGCTAAGCGCAACATTGTCTGTCATTCTTGCAAAAATCGAGGTCATTATGCTAGAGAATGTCCTCAGTCCTCACCGAAATCTGCATTGTGAAGGTGAACCTTATGATGAATAACAGTATGATGAGGAAATCGAAATGGATAAACCTGATGCACAACTTCCAACAAAACCAGAGTCCGTGCTTGAGGTATTCACAGCTGATGACAGAATATTGCTTTTCCTTCACCGGCACCTATTGGTTGCAGATGGTATTGAGGAAGACGATGAAAACCAAGCTCCAATTTTCAGAACAAGAGTCACTTGTAAAGGAAGGGCTTGCAATGCCATCATTGATGGTGGAAGTGCTATGAGTGTCATATCCAAAGAAGCAGTTGATAAACTTCAGTTGCCAACTATAAAGCATCCGAGGCCTTACAGAGTTGCATGGGTAAATGATTATTCGATTCCCGTCAACCGCCGATGCATTGTTCCCTTGAAGATGGGCTCGTATGAAGATAATGTCCTGTGTGATGTTATTTCGATGAATGTTACCCACATCTTATTTGGCAGACCTTGGCTGAAACGCTTGAAGGTCATCACTGATCACGCGGATAAAACCTACACTTTTAAATAAAATGGACGCCGAATCCAATTAATGCCCATGGAAACTCCATTCTCTGCAAAGCAAACCACTCCTACTGCCTCTCCTCACATCCTCACCATGCGCAAATTTGAAGTTGAAAGTAAAGAGCAAGGTGTGATGTATGCTTTAGTTGCCAGACAGGTGACCGAATCAAATGAAGACTCCAAGCCATCCACTCCCCAAGAGGTACAACCATTGCTCAATTAATTTTCTGATTTAATTCCTTCTGAGCTTCCAAATGAATTGCCGCCAATGCGAGACATCCAGCATGCAATAGATTTAACTCCTGGAGAATCTCTCCCTAATCTTCGTGCTTATCGGATGAGGTCTTCCAAACATGCTGAACTCAAGAAACAAGTTGATGATCTGTTGCAACCGGGATATATTCGGGAAAGCCTAAGTCCATGTGCCGTACCCGCTCTCCTCACACCAAAGAAGGATGGAAGCTGGCGTATGTGAGTGGATAGTCGTGCCATCAATAAAATCACTATAAAGTATCACTTCCCTATCCCTAGACTTGATGATATGCTTGATCTTATGAGTGCTTCTGTTTTTTCTAAGATTGATCTTCGCAGTGGTTATCATCAAATCAGAAATAGTCCAGGTGATGAATGGAAGACGGCCTTTAAAACTAAAGATGATCTTTATGAATGGTTGGTTATGCCTTTTGGTCTTTCAAATGCTCCTAGCACATTCATGCGTGTTATGAATCAATTGCTGAAACCATTTATTGGAAAGTTTGTTGTCTACTTCGATGATATCTTGATTTACAGAAAATCCAAACAAGAGCATCTTGATCACTTGAAGAGCATATTTGAGCTTCTTCGCCGGGAACGCTTCTATGCTAATTTGAAGAAGTGTACTTTTATGAGCAATTCTGTGATTTTCCTTGGCTTTGTTGTCTCTTCTAACGGTATTGCAATGGACCCATCCAAGATTCAAGCTATCCTCGATTGGCCTCTTCCACAAACTCACACTGAAGTTCGTAGTTTTCACGGACTTGCTACTTTCTATAAAAGGTTCATTCAAGATTTCAGCAGTATTATGGCTCCCATCAATAATTTATGAAACAGGGTGAATTTAAATGGACAAGTGCAGCAACTAGAGCATTTGGAGAACTCAAGCGCAAGATCATGGAAGCCCCTGTCCTACAACTTCCAGATTTTAACAAAGTCTTTGAGAAGTTCTTAGCAAAGAAGGTCACCCGATTCACATTTGAAGTTGCTTGTGATGCTTCTCAGATCGGCATTGGAGGAGTTCTTAGCCAAGGAGGTCACCCGATTGCATTTTTCAGCGAAAAACTCCCAGATGCCAAACGCAGATATTCTATTTATGATCTAGAATTCTACGCTGTTGTGCAAGCATTGCGACATTGGCGTCATTACTTGGTTGGAAACGACTTTGTCTTATATTCCGATCACGAGGCATTGAAGCATATACAGTCACAACAGCATGTCAGTGATCATCGCATTATATGGAGCTCTTACCTTCAACAATTCACATTCAGTCTCCGCCATAAAGTTGGCAAAGAAAATCTAGTAGCTGATGCTTTAGGTCGTCGGAAACATCTCCTCACTACTATGGCAATCACTGTCACGGGTTTTGAGCAAATAAAGCAGGAGTACACAAATGACAAGGATTTCGGCACAATCTACGAGGATTTTCTTAACGGCGACACGGACAAGCACCCTCATTACAGCGTACATGATGGATTCTTATTCCGAGATAACAAACTTTGCCTCCCTGCTACTTCCATTCGAGAACATGTTGTTCGTGAATTGCATTCAGGAGGTTGTAGTGGTCATTTAGAACGTGACAAGACACTCGCTCTCGTGGATGATCGTTTCTATTGGCCGCACGTGAGAATTAATGTTATCAGCATGTGTGAAAGATGTCGCACCTGTCAATTGGCTAAAGGTAACAAGAAGAATACAGGTTTATATCAGCCTTTGCCTATTCCTCATGTCCCATGGGAAAATATCATCAAGGATTTTGTGTTAGGACTTCCAAAGACTGCACGGAAAGTTGATTCCATGTTTGTTGTTGTTGATCGTTTTTCTAAAATGGCACATTTCATTCCATGCAACACCACATCAAATGTGTACAAGGTAGCTTAACTATTCTTCAAAGAAGTTGTCCGTCTTCATGGCCTTCCCAAGACAATTGTTTCAGATTGTGACACCAAATTTATGAGTTACTTTTGGAAGACATTGTGGATGGCAACCAAGACAAAGCTTCACTTCACTACTGCTTACCATCCGCAAACTGATGGCCAAAATAAAGTTGTTAATAGAAGCCTTAGACAACTGTTACGATGCCTTGTACGTGATCATATCACAACATGGAATCAGATTCTACCTATGGCTGAATTTGCTTACAACAATTCAGTTAATCGGTCCACGGGCATCTCACCCTTTGAAACAGTCACAGGTGTTCGACCACGCTTGCCTATTGATCTTGTCCCCTTGCCTCTTGAAGCACGCCCTTGTGCGGAAGCCGATAATTTCATCACACATGCAACAAATACATGATGAAGTTCAGCGACATATTGCAGCTAGCAATGACAGTTACAAAGCTCATGCTGACAAACGTCGTCGTTTCCTAGAGTTTTCTGAAGGAGACATGGTTATGGTCCGTATTCATCTGGAAAGGTTACCACCAGGCTCAAACAAGAAGTTACATCCGAGAAATACAGGTCCATTCAAAGTGTTGAAGAAGCTCAGTTTGAATGCATACACTCTCAGTTGCCATCTGATATTGGTATCAGCCCCACATTCAATGTTGCCGATCTCACTCTCTATCGTGGGCATGATAATGATGACGATCCTGATGAGCAAATCATTACGTTACCAGCTACTCCGCTACCGCCTGATAAAATCATTAGTGTTCTTGATGATCAAATTGTTTCTCCTCGTCTCGGCGGATTTCAGAAGTTCCTCGTTCGTTGGCAAAACCGGCCTGTCTCCGATGCTACTTGGATTACTGCAACCGACTTCCAGCGTCTGAATGCAGATCTTTATGAGCACTATCAAGCGATTAACTCGCCAGAGTTGAGTTCTTTCAAGCTGGGGAGAGTTGATGCAGTCCGGTCCCTATCCAAGAGAATGACCCGCAAGCCTTGATGGACCCAGCTGATGGGGTCCACAAGTGCCTTTCTAGATTAGGAATTATTGCTTAGTTTTCTATTTAGTAGTTTTCTATTTTCCCATAGTTTACTAATTTAGTAGCCTTATTACATTATAAATAGAGAATCCCTCTATTGTAATAAACATGCTTTCAATTAATCAACTGATTTCTCTGAATTTGCTGACGTGAGTTTATGGATTTTCTTATGGTTTCGTTTCTACCCTAGTGGCTAGAATCCATCTTTGGATTCGATCAATTCTTCGGGAGATTGATCTACCCGATCGCTGCGTCAGGAGGGCATGGCTTTCTTCCTATTTCTCCTGTGTTGTTGATTTCCTTGTCATTTGCAGTTGAAATCCTAATATGTTTACTTTGAATGTTCTGACCCTTTTTTTGCTGAAAATGTATGCTTTCGATTCATATACATTGCTGTTGTACCATTTTCAGGGCCTTTTCATTTGATTTTTTTTTCTTTTGGTTATTTCTCTTCTGATTTGAGGAAATTGATGATGTTTTTTCTTTTCCAGATTTCAAGCCCAATTTTTTTTTTAGTAAAAGGCAAAAGAAAAGTTCGCTATGTGCTTACCACACAACTGCGTAGATTTCAAGCCCAATTGAACGGTTGGATTTGCAGAGGGTTTCATTCTTCATGAGGCAATTTGGATGAGGAGAGAAATTGGTTTCAATCTTCATATTAGTTGGGCAAAGGAGGCTTTATGGGCCGTGTTACCAATTGTTTGGTTTTGGCAGATGGTGGTTAATTTTATGATGGAATTTGTCCTCTGACAATTGTATTTATTTTTTTAGTGTTGAAGTATCACCAGTCTTTAATACTTGGTTTGAAAGTAATAACAAAATCTTAGAAACAAGAGTTGTCCAGCGGAGGAGATTGTTGAGACCATTGTTAGGGATGTTTAAAAATGGGTATGTAGTGTACTAAAGATGAGTCTGAAGGAATCTCTATGGAAGATCTCAGTAGGTCTTGAGTGGCTGTTTAAGAGAGGGGACGCCATGTCAAGGTGATTTGTCAGATCTCTTGGATGCCCCCTCCTTTATGTTCTTCTAGAAGAGGCAGAATAGGAGGTGTCATAAGGGATTATTCCAGTAACGTTGTTTGGAGTTTTTCTGGGCCAGAGGAAGTGCCGGATGCTAATGAAACTGAAATGTATGCTTATTAATTGATCTGCGAGAATTACTAAAATTGGGTGCTTATTTAGCTCTCATTGAAGGAGATTCTTTTTCAGCTATTCGGTGCGGGTTCGCGGAGGACTTCGTATCCTTGGAGATTGGCAGATTGGTTGGAGGTGTGTGACATTTCTAACTAGCTAGATGTTTCGTTTCATCACATTCTTCAAGAGGCCAATGATATGGCTGATGTTTTTGCTAAGGGGTTTTTCGTGTTGCTATTTCCTTTGATGTATGGTGTTCTTTGATAGTCTTTAGTTTTGGTTGTTGCCTGGTTTTAGTGTTTCAGATTGGTTGTTTTGGTTCAGTCCAATTTCTTTCCTTTTTGTTTTTGAGTAATAGAGTTTATTGCTATTTAAAAAAGGGTATACTCTCTCCCATTAAGTGAGGGGTCCCATGATTGAGTTTGTGGAGGCCAGTTTACATTTTTAAATAAAACGTAAAAGAGAAAATAAACTAGAAAGAAAAATGATGAAAATGAAACAAAGTTAAAATATTTGATCAAAAGGAGTTTCATTTTTTTCTTTCTACAGAAAAGGATTCGAACAAGTAGATGAAGAGGAAGTGACCAAGACAATCATACCCATGGATTTCCTTTCAAAGGACACCACCTCAGTGAAAACTATGAAGGGTGAAAGAGAGAGATGCAGAGGAAAGAGAGATATTGTCAGAATGGCACCTTGCTGCCCCGAAGAAAGAGAGAAGGACATAAATAATGTGGGTGGGGGGTGTGGGGGCAAACAATGCGTCAAAAAGAATTAAAGAACAATAACGATAGCCTGGGCTGTCATTGAATAGTTCTACCCCTAATTTATGTGTATTAGCCCTTACAAATTGAAAGAATAGTTCTATCCCTTCCAAGTCCTCATTAGATAGCCTAGGTGCCATCATCCATTCCTTGCTTGGGGGCTCCATTTTGATAATTTGATTTCAAGATTTTCAAATACAAATCATTGTCAACAGATTTCAATGAAGATTACATTAAGGGCACGTTTGTTTGCATTAGAATTCATTTTTCACTATATATAGAAATTCAAAGTCTTACAATTTCTAAGTATTCAATTACATGAAACCAACAAGCCCTTGGGGTTAGTAGTCATAGAAAATCAACATGGGGATAGTTTAATGAATTTCAGAACTTTTAGTGACAGTTAAATCAAACATAGCTTTCGGGTATGGATAACATAGATATTTGTAGTAAGAACACAACATCATATCTACATCTTCATTCCATTGGATTTTCAATCTCTGCACACCAAGAACATTAAGTTTTACTCTGTTTTCTCATTCCAGTTATTTCCAGCAAACATAAATATTCCCAGCAAACATGCTCAAACCATTTGTTATTTGTTTGGCACCGAGATTTGAGAATGAAAACAGTTGACAGTAGTAGAAAACCTTTCTACTAAATGCCATTGCTAGAGGTCAAATAAATGAGAATTTCAAAATCAAATGAAACAAGTAGTAGAAAGTAAAAAAAAAAAAAGACCAATTAAGAGAATCAAAACCCTAAAAATGGAAACCCTTGAAGGCTAATTCAAATTCAAGCCCAATTTCAGTGGAGAGAAGAGGCACTGAAATCCGCCATAATTAGGGTTCAGATGTAAATAAAGGTAGTGAAAGCAAGAATATCTGTAACATGCACAAAAATACAAAAGAGATCTTCGAAATTTTACATGTTTGAGTATTCAAGCTTCACGAGGAGCTCTTGTGAAGATGAGATGCAGATTCCACGGACTGATCTCAAAACACTGATCAATGAAGCCTTGATGCTGAGATTTTAAAGAAAACAGCAATGTCAGTCAAATTTGAAACAGAATATTCAAAAAAATCAAAGACAAGTCAGAATCTGAAACAAGAGCTGAAATATGAAGGAGATCCCTGAAATCTTTTCTTGCCTGAGATCTTGATGTTCGGAAGAGGAGAATTCTCGAAGCTGAAGCACGGATTTCGCAAGACTAATCTCAAAACAATGCTGAGAGTTTCAAGAAATGAAAAACATCAGTGAAATGCAAAAAGAAAAAAAGAAATTAAAGACTAGAATAAGTAACAAGAGCTGAAATACAAACGAGATCTTCGAAGTTTTATATACCTGAGATCAAAAACTTCAGAAGAGATTGTCCGAAGCTGCGATGCGAATTTCGTGATACTAATCCCAAAATGGTGATGAATGAAGCCCCGATGCTGAAAATTTCAAGAAATGATAAGGAACACCGAAATTCAAAAAAGAAGATTGCATTTAGGGCACATTTGTTTGCATTAGAATTCATTTTTCACTATATATATAGAAATTCAAAGTCTTACAATTTCTAAGTATTCAATTACATGAAACCAACAAGACCTTAGGGTTAGTAGTCATAGAAAATCAACATGGGGATAGTTTAATGAATCAGAACTTTTAGTGACAGTGAAATCAAACATAGCTTTCGGGTATGGATAACATAGATATTTGTAGTAAGAAAACAACATCATATCTACAACTTCATTCCATTGGATTTTCAATCTCTGCACACCAAGAACATTAAGTTTTACTCTATTTTCTCATTCCATTTAGCACTTAAGATAATATATTACTAGATGAAAATGAAGGCCATGTGGAAATGAGTATAAATTCAAGGTTATGTTGATCGCTACAAGGAAATTCAGTTTCCCACCAAATATAAACACGTCCCCTATCTAGTTTATGGGTTAAGATTTGATGATTTTTAAATTTTGGTAGAGAATCGATCCATCAATTCTGGTTGTACTCGATGGGACAATGAACCCCACAAACGTGCCAAGGTTCCAACTATAGGGTTTGATGGGAAGAGTTGTCCACTAGTTGCTTCATGCAGATAACTATCATCAAATAAAAATTATTGAAGTCAACATGATGTCTGAATTGTAAATAATTGTATTACATTATTATTTTAAAAGCCAGACTTTCATACTCCAATGAAAATAAGGGTCTATCATTTCACAGCAAAATAAGGGTGAACACCGATTGTAGACATATTGTGATAAGACGGGAAATAGAAAGGGAAACAAAGGAAAAGAATAAGATGAAACATTTTTTGCTCATAATTCAAATTGTCATTATTATTAACATCGCAAAGGTCGCAGGATCTATGTGGAACCAAATACCACTTGAGATTCATAGGATGCAATAATATAAACTGATTTACAGGAATCTCCAAATCTGTTTCTTACAAGCATTATAACGTACACTTAATATGCATATTTATAATTTTATGTTGCATACAGCATGCACAAACGTGCTTGCAAGAGGATTTTGAAGTTTTTTGTAGTGCTCAGTCAATCCCATCCTTGAACAAAGAGCTAGGAGTGTGCAGACATAGTTCGAGGATGAATTTTAGAGCTAACAGGAATCCAGTAGTAGGTCATTTATTGTTCAGAATGACACTAAGTTTTTCTTGTTACGATCTCACAGGCAATTACTCAAGCAAAAAAAAAAGATTAGTAGAGTTTAGGAAAAGATCATTGAAAGTTATAGAATTATGAAGATTCCTTGTCAAGTCATAAGATTATCTGAATGGGATTTATAGTGCTCGAGCAAGTGATATCAAGTTCATGAGGATCGCAGTATTCACAATACTAAATTAAGAGATTTAGAACAAGAAAAAAAAAACTAAATTAAGAGATTTAGAACAAGAGAAAAAAAAAAAAAAAAAAACCAATTCTGATTTCAGTAAAACCCATGATCATCATCAACTAAGAAACACAAATATTCCCAGCAAACAAGCTCAAACCATTGGTGATTTGTTTGGCGTCAAGATTCTGAGAATGAAAACAGTAGAATGTAGTAGAAAACCTTTCTACTAAATGCCACTGCTAGAGGTCAAAAAAAATGAGAATTGCAAAATCAAATGAAACAAGTAGTAGAAAGTCCCCAAAAAAAAAAAAAAAAAAAAATTTCACCAATTAAGAGGATCAAAACCCTAAAAATGGAAACCCTTGAAGGCTAATTCAAATTCAAGCCCCAATTTCAGTGGAGATAAGAGGCACTGAAATCCGCCATAATTAGGGTACGGATGTAAATAAAGGTAGTGAAAGTAAGAATATATGTAACATGCACAAAAATACAAAAGAGATCTTTGAGATTTTCAAGAAAACAGCAATGTCAGCCAAATTCAAAACAGAATATTCAAAAAAATCAAAGACTAGTCAGGTTCCATGGCTAAAATCTGTAACAAGATATGAAATACTCAGGAGATCCCTGAGTTTTTTGTTGCCTGCGATCTCGAGCTTCGGAAAAGGAGATTTCTCGAAGCTAAAGTCAAAGACTAGAATCAGTAACAAGAGATGAAATAAGAACGAGGTATTCGAAATTTTATATACCTTAACTTCAGAAGAAATTTTCCGAAGCCGAGACGAGGATTTCGCGATACAGATCCCAAAATGGTGATGAATGAAGCCCCGATGCTGAGATTTTCAAGAAATCAAAGACTAGAATCAGTAACAAGTGATGAAATACGAACAGACATCTTCGAGATTTCATATACCTGAGATCAAAAACTTCAAAAGAGATTTTCCGAAGCTGCGACGAGGATTTCTCGATTCAGATACCAAAATGGTGATGAATGAAGCCCGATGCTGAGATTTTCAAGAAATGATGAGTAACACCGAAATGCAAAACCGGAGAAATCGAGAATTCAAAGAGTAATCAGCACAAATACCAAAATCGGAGAGAGATTTCACGAACTAGGGTTTGGTGGAGGGAGGGAGAGGGGAACGTCGTCGTGCAATGCGACTTGCGCGAGAGAGAATGGGGATTTGGGAGAAATGGGGCGGGAGGATATGAAGACTGGGATGGGGAGTGCGGGGAGTTTGTACGTTTTGCGGGCGGGTGAGTTGGGTTTGGCGTGATTTCGAGATGGAGAGGATTTAAAAAACTGGCTCAACCAACTAAGGCCTTAATGTTTTTCATTATTTCAAGAAAGGACATAGGTTTTGTAGATTGATCCCCAATCACTCCTGTCTCATCAATTAGAAGTTTAGAACTCCTTCGAATTTTGCAATGGTGTATGTAGCATTTTCCCATCATAGGACTGAATCACAATGTAAAAAAAAAAAAATCAAAAAATATATTAAAAGTTGAAAGCCTAAGTGTTATATAGGGATGCACCGGTGGTTTCGATACCTAAAAAACTAGGTTTGGAACTTGTTCATGTTCTGATTCATAAATAGGTCTAGGTTTAGAACCCAATTTAGGTTTTGATTGATAAACAAGTCTGGCTATGGGTTCATATATGTTCTGACCCATGGACATAGGACCCCGCATGAGATTTTAATATTGCAAACTATAGCTCAAAAGCAACTTTTGTTGGACATATGTTTAATCCTTGAGGTAGTAGACTTCATGCTCCATTATAAGTTGAATGATATTCTTATTTTAAGAAAAAATAAGAAATAATGAAAAAAAGTTAGGGTCGAGTTTAGAACTACATTCCAGTCCTCTTTTTGGATCTGGTTCCATAATTGATTTCGAATTCTTCTATTGGAATCGGGTCTAAACCAACAAAATAGGTTACATGATGGAACTGGACCCCTAATCAAAATCATTATTTAGAAACGGGTCTCAGTCAAGGTCCAATATGGTTCCGACCAAGAACCGTTCAATTTACAACACTAGAGTTATAATGATATAAACAAATCAATATTTTTCCCACCTCTAGTTTACATCGCTTTGGGCGGGAGCTCGGGGCTTGTGTTTTAATAATAGGGCCAAACCCTGCAGAATAGCCATGTCACATCAATACATTGCCTGAAGACCTGCAACCAACTATCGGATTTCATTTTCACATTAAAGTACTTTTTCTTAAAAGCATTTTATGGGTAAAAGCCCCATAGGACCCATACCACTAATGAGGTCCCACAAGCACTATATAGACGGGAGGGGTCCTCTTGGTTCTTTTTTCTTCTTTTTTTGTCATTTAGCGATATGGTCGATATCGACCATTCTGCTGTAGTTGCTCTCGATTTGCAGAACTCAAATAAAAACTGGGTTTTTCTCTCTTGGTTGTTGGTGCTACTCCAGAGTGGTGGATGAGGTGGATGGGGCCAGGAGGCAGGGAGAGGGAGGACACGAAGGAATGGAGGGCGGCGAGCATGGGGTCATCTTCGTCGTAGAAGGATCGCCATGGAGGGAGAAGATGGGAAGGGAGGAGGGGGGAGAAGAGGGGACGGGAGACGGAGGCGAGGTTGTAGGCGGAGATGAGGAAGAGGGCTGGGCCTGGAGGTAGTGGGGGAGGGAGGGGATGGGGGCCAAGGACTTGCAGACCCAAGGGTAGTGAGAAGAGGCGAGGGTGGAGGATCTGCAGGTGGACCTGCAGATTTGTCTTTTTTTTTTTCATGATATGGTCGATATCGACCATTCTGTTGTGTTCAGCACGATATCAACCATCACAGATGGTTGATATCGACCATATAGCAAAACGACAAAAAAAGTTAAAAGGGCCACATGAAGACCCCTCCCGTGTCCAACATGAAATGGGGTCCTAGTAGGATGTATGGGATCCTACGGGGATTTTTCCCGTAAATTCCCCTTTTCTTAATTACTCATTTAAATTCTTAACAGATTTTGATTGTAGTATTTTTGTATATAAGTATTATGATCGATAAGATCATTCTTGCAGCTTTAGTTGCCTTCTTTTCTGTCCATTTTTAATTTGTGAACATTTTAGTGTAGTGTGGTTAAGCACAATTCTTATATTATCTATTAGCTTTTTTTGAGACGAGATATTTCAATAGGTTTTGATATATTATCTATTAGTTTAGAATGTAGTATATTCACAAAAAAGGAGGTGTTCTAGAAAATATCTTACAATATCTCACTTTCTTCCAAAAACCTTCATATTAAATTATTCAAGGATATGTTGTATAAAATAATCTTTTATTAAAAAAAAATTTCCTAAATACGGAAAAACTCATTGGCAAGCATTAATTACAGTGGCTCACTATAAGTTTTAACATTAATGATCCTTATAAGAGTGCAACTATGACTCATTGATCCCATAGTGCTTACAAATTTAATGTGGGGCCTATAGTCATATCACAATTACATAATCCTTGTTAATTATCAGTATTATTATTAGGTAGGTCCTACAAATGTCAAACTAGGGGACCTTCATTGTCACTACCAACATTAGGTGGGTCTCATACTACCAAAATTAGTTGGGTTCCATATTAATTGTCAAGATTGAATTGTGTGATTGCAATTATCAATTTGTATCATTAAATGGGTCTCACTATTTGATAGCTCCTCTAGTGTTAATGACTACCAACATTAAATGGGCCCTACAATGATTTCTCATAGATGGGTTCATTAATGATGTTAGGCATTAAATAAGGTTTTACCAAAAAAAATAAAAATAGATAGGGTCATTTGTGAAAACCACCATTAGATGTATTGTACTATGGCTACCAATGTTTGGTGGACCTACATTAATTAAACAATATTTCTTGGATATCATGGTTTTAACATTGAATCATGTGATGTTTTTAACGATAGATGGGTCATGGCATGCTTATTAACACCTGTGAGTACTAATTAGTGGATCTTGTATTAGGTCAATTGTTTACTTTTGTTCCATTTCTTATTTGGTATGTCATCTTGTAAATCTTTATAAATTACCAAACAGTTAAAAGGTATATTGAAATGTGTGAAAATTGCCAAAAACCATAAGTGATGCAATATAATGAACTCTTACAATATTGATATTATGTTATGTATTTTTCCAAACACCCCCTAAGATCACTCTTGCGCCTTTATTTGCCTTCCTTTTTGTCCGTTTTTAATTTGTCAACATTCTAATGGAGTGCGGTTAACATAATATTGCCATGCCTAATGGAGCCTTTTGATTTCTTGCAAAAAAGTTCTCTTATAATAGGTGAGAACTAGTTCTCACTTGAATGTTTTACTAATTACTTAACATAAAACTAGCGCTTCGGGGCCCACGCCCAACGCGGGCCTTTACTTCATGATGGGAAAATCCAATTTAATTTAAAAGTAGACTCCAAGTACCCTCGGCGGCACGGTCCTCTACCGTCATCCTCGACGGCACGATCCTCTACCATCATCCTCGGCGGCACGGTCCTCTACCGTCAACCCCGGAAGATTCTCTCATCAGATAGCTTCCGACCTCAAAGAGTTAAGGAACTCTAAGACTCAAAAGCTAGGGGGTAATTGTGTGGGGATATTTCTAAGATATTGGGATTACATTAGCTTCGGTAATAGTACCAGGTAATCATGTCTCGGTCTCAGCCACTTGTACCTCGGCAACAGTGCCAGGGCGCCAACCAAAATCAAGGTCAATCCCGACATCGGCATCATGTCTCGACCTCGGTCACGCATCTCGGCAATGGTGCCAGAAAGCTAGTCGAGACAGGCACTAGACAGCTGTGCACAATCACATTATGGAACGTGTGACAAGACATGGGCACGAGTAAAAGTACGCCATACCGCTCATAATCCCCGACAAAACGGCATCCAGCGGCTACGTCCACATCAGGGTATGGCTCCTAGAGAGAAGAAGAGGAGGATGGCGTACTTTTACTATAAAACAAGCCTCCCATCCCAAACGAACCTTCATTCACTAATCTCTCATTTCCCTCTTTTTCTCTCTTCTCTCTCATTTTCCTTCCAATTCCCTCATTTCTCTCCAAAAATTCTCTCTTTCTCTCTCTAGAAACCGTAGATCTAAGCTCCTGGAGAGAAGAAGAGGAGGATCTCTACAAGCTACCGATCTTATATCTCTCAATGAATTCTCTCATCTTATAGATCTTTCATTTCTCTGCGATTTAAGGTATTTCTATCTCTAGCTCAATTTCCCTAGAATTCTCCCTTTCTCTCTCTAGATTCCCTTCTTTATTGCAATTTTTTGTGTATCTGGGATTAGGTGTGTTAGATCTACTTAGATCTGAGTTTTTGGGTTGTTTGAGTTATTGGAGACCTTAGGAGCTTGTTTTCTACACTGGAGCTTGGATTTCTCTTATTTCTTCTATTTCATTGCATTTGGATTTGAAACAAGGACAATATACTTACTTCGGTAATATTCGGGTGAGAACTAGTTCTCACAAATTATATGAGAACTTTTGTGGGGCCCAAACAAATGTTGCCAGGGGGAATGGAAAGATTAGTCACAACTTTATTAGTCATGTGCATTAGTCACTCTTAATTATATGATAAAATATTGCGACAGATCGCTCGAGTAAAATTTAGTAACACCTAATGCAAGGGAGATAGCATATTCTTAGCACTAGTAGCAAAATCTCATGCTTTACCAATTAGGTGTTTCTCAAAATAGGTGTTAAGTCCACAAAATTATAGTTCTCATTCATCATTTTATGTTACTTTGTGGACTTAATTAGGGTAATTTACACTCAATTTCATAGAATTTCATAATTCCATGCATTTGAGCATCAAAGTCGGAATTTTAGTCAAAATCATTCAAAATCATCAATCTTGCATGAATTTTATGAAATCATAAGTTTACATCATCTTAGTGTCACACAAATTAGCTTTTTGATTCCTGCATCATCAATTAGATCATAGAAAATCATTCATTGGTGCATTCATATTCATGATCTCATTAGGGTCCCATGCATGACATTTATGAATTTTTATACATATGAGCGCTGAGTTATTCTTTTTATTCTTGTAGGGAACTTCAGATTCTTGGGGCCCGCGGAGAGATGAAATTCAAGAAAAATCAAAAGAAGGAAAGAATGATGAAAGAAAAAGGAAATAATTAAGTTTCAAGCCATTGCAAGCAGACATGGACGTCCAAGCCATTCATATTCAAGTTGTGCACACCCCATGTAGGCCCATCATGGTTCCAAATTTGAAAGAAAGATTTGAATTTCAGATTTTGGGCTTAATTATGGAAAGTTGCAAGGAAGATGGGCTTCCAAGAATTCCATAAGTTGAAATCTTGCAAATCAAGAATTGCTTTAAAAAAAACAAAAATCCAGCCATGAAGTATCACACGCCCAAGTTAGAAAATTTCAAGGTTGCACATATCTAGTGGGACCCACATATGTTCCATGATTGAAGAGAAAATCCGAGTTTCAAATTTAAGATTCTTTACTAAAGAGAATGTGGGCCCAAGTGAGGAGAATTTAAGAGGAAGTCCTTGTTGGAGCTAAAATCTCTCTAAAAGTTGCTAAGAAACTCACCTTAACTTGGAATCTTAGAGAAGAAGTTGCAAAAGAGTAGGAAGCCAAGAGAAAAAGAAGGGGGCTCAACAGTATAAAAGAGACCACAAAGGGCCACGGACGTGCAATCCCTTCTCCATAAAAATATCACACGTCCAACCCTCTCTTCCTTACTTCTTTTCTCTCTCTACCTTTTCTCTCTCTAGAAAAAAAGAGAAGATTTTGTGGGTATTCTGGAGCCCTGTTCTAGAACTAGAATAGAAGAGTGTGAGAGAAAATTGTAATTGCCATGAAATGTTCAATGAGAATCATATCTTTTGCAATGGAGGAGTAGATTCTTTTGGATCGGAGCACAAAGTGAAGTTAAGTAATTTTATTTTCATTCTATGTCTTTAATTTAATCTTTATGTCTCTATGATGTATATTTAGTAGAATAATAGATTTGCCTTTGCGCTGCAGGTAAACCTTCACTTTATATTTTAAATAAATTTCTTTTTGATCAGTTAATCTTCTTTTGATAGAATATACTTAGGTTTTTATGCCTTTGATATTTTATGCTTAATTTTTTTAACTGACACTTAAAGTAATTCATATTTTTATGAGGTGATGGAGATCTTGGGTTCTTCTACTTAAGAATTGAGTTTTAAAGAAAATATCTTCCAGATCAGAAACATTGAGTTGTTTCTAATATGAGTTATTTGCAAGGCAAAAGATTAAATTAAAGTACGTGGTTTGAGAATTAAAACTAATTAATGGACTCTTTGTTGCTCTGATCTACCTTTATCATTATTGTTATTCATTCATCTTGCAAAGTAGCTTTATCTCTCATTCAAATCTTGATTTGTTTTTATTTTCATTATACAAAAAATCAAATTTTAATATAAAAAAAGGATATTTCAGTAACACTCCCTGTGGGATTCGACCTGTACTTGCCATTGTCTAAAAAAGACAGCTGTGCACTTGCAGTATTAAAAGATTGAATTTAATTTCACATCAACAGGCATGTTTTATAGTTTTGTTTTTTTGTTTTTAACCTATACAATTGGAATGTGTATCATAAAAATGCATTTATATTTTCATTTTTGGGCCCGGGCTTCCCATGAACATTTGTGGCTAGTTCTTAATTATATGAAAAAATATTGTGACGGATCACCCGAGTAAAATTTGTTAGGGTTTTCATTTATTGCAATTTGATTGGATGAATTCATTTTAATGTTAGCTTGATCTCTCATGCACTCATATTTTTAAATCTTGGTATCTTCATGTATTTTTGTTTAAGTTTTCATGATTGACAAGATTTGAGTTTCATGCATGATTTAATCCTTCAATTTACTTTCAAAGAATTTATCAAATGAATTTTTGAAAGTCATGCATACTCATGTTTTGATTCACATTTTAAAACTTCTTTTTAAATATGTTTATCTCTAGTCTAGTCGAGTTCTCCATGATCAATCTTTCCTATTTAGAAAATAAGTTTCATAACAAAAGAAAATTCGGTCAATCGAATTTCCACAGTTTGTAACGTTCAAATTTTTCGACCGTTGGAATTTCAGTCAACCGAACATAGAGCTGTTAGAACACTTTTTTACTATAAATTGAGCTCTTCCTTGGGATTTGTGCTAACCTTTTTGAGTTTTTTGAGGCCAAGAAAGGTGAGAGAGCTAGGCTGGGCTAGAGGAAGGCTAGGAGGGCAAATTTATGGATTTCAACCTTTGATTGTCCAAATGGGTTTGCTCCCTTTGTCTCAAAATTAATTCAGCTAGTCTTTAAAATTTCGTTTTCATTTATGGAATAATTTAATGTCCAATTAACATGTTCAAATGCTAGTTGTTTTATATGCTTTGATTTTAAACATGATTACTGATTTGACTTTAACATTTAAATAGATCCACACATGTTATCAAATTTATGTTTTGAACAAAATATTAGAGTTAGATTGAGTTTTCTAAAATTGGTTTGTTCATCATTTCAGAACATGCGTGCATCATTTAAATCACTCTATCTCTCATTTATGGTTTTCACCTTTGCATCATTTATAAGCATTTAATTTCAAAAAGAGATAGAGGCTTCCAAGCATATGCATCATTTATGAATCTTTGCATTCTTCATGCATATGTCTTAAATTAGGTTTTTAATTTTTATATCAGCCTATCTTAAGAGGCATTCACATGTACTTATTGCATCTCTTCTTATGCATCCTTAGGCATAAAAATTGAGATAAAAACGCTTTATTGTAAAGGTTATTGCTAAGCCTTACAAAATCATAAGTGGTTCTAAAGGTTAATGCTAAACCTTTAAAAAACATATGTGGTTGTAAGGTTAGAGGTGAGCCTAAACCTCAAGTTGAAATAGTGGAAAATCCGGTAGAAAAATCGGGAGTAGATACAAGCACGATTGGCCAAACCACTATAAATTTTGTTGTTGTGGTGGTTGATCTTTTACTTTGTAGATGATGCTCATATGCTTAGTTTAATGTTTCTTGTTAATGCCAATGTCAAATGATTACATAGTTTATTTACTTATTCATGTATGCTTAGAAACTTCACTTGTAGTCAAGTTAATTAATTTCCAAAGCATAATTGGGATTAGAAAATTAAAATTGATCTTTACCTTTGAGCTTATTCACCCCCCTTTAGGGTTCAGATCTTGTACTTTCAAAATTTAGTAACACCTAAATGCGAAAGAGATAGCATTTTCTTAGCACTTAAATTTTAATACGTGGATTTCATTATGGAGTTTCACTACCTTCTCTCATTTGATAAAAAAGAAAAGAAGAAGATATTTATAGGATGCAGAGAGAATCCGGAAGGTCCACTAGCGAGATTTTTCTTTGTGCATGAAAGAGCAATCCTGGCCTGGGGTGGGTTAACTCTTGCAGAATCTTTATATTGCACGAGCATACATGAAATTAAATACCATCATTCTAAAATGCTTCAGCTTCCTATCATTTGAGACTGAAATTATGTTAGGTCTAGAATACTCATTGTGGGGGTAAAATCTGAACTCAATGTTAGATTGAGCTTAGGTCATAGTGGACCAATCCAACCCGCCAGGAGGAAGAATATGAAGAGAATTAAAGGAGTGTCCCCATGATACAATAACTCCATCCGTTATCAGTTATCACCATGAAGAAGGAAACGAATGATCACTAATGGCTGGCATGAAGAGAATTAATGGAGCCATGATTGGCAGAAAAAGAGAGAAAAAAGATATAAAAGAGGAAAAAGAAGAGAAATGAGAGGTATGCAAGTTTTGAACCAAAACTCTAATCAAAACGAGAACAAAGTTCCAAAGGCTGACTTAAGCATCGGAGAGTCCTCAGTCGGACCACCTGATCGAGCTCTTATGATGGTTTGCTTCTGATACAGTAAGAAGATCGATTCAGATCCGAGAAGAAGGAAAACAAACAGAGTCTTCACTCTGTTCAGGTCAAGATGAAGGAGAGAGGTCTCTATTGCCGAGCTGACCTGCTGAGCTAACCTGCTGAGCTGACTTGCCGAGCTGACCTGCTCAGCATCTCCATTACCGAGCTGAACCGATTAGCATCTCCATCGCTAAGCAGAGCCAATCTGCTCCTCCACTGATCAATCAAAATCAGACCTTACACTCATTATTTTAGCCAATAATGTAAACATGCAATGTTTAAATTGGTTCCATATTGAACCTAAACCCAGACCTTAACCAAGATGCCACTCAAAAGCCGAGGTTTATTATTAAATATATATTATGATTTCTATTTTATTGAATTTTTTTAATTGGATTTTTTTTATACATTCATTTCATTGCATAAAATAATCATCATCATTGTAGGAGCACAAAAATTCACAGACCGTGGGGGTAGTGATTTTGAGACTCACTTGAGGAGGACAAAGGTTGTAGTCCTTGATGATAATGGATGAACCGCTGCCTCGAGACCTGGAAGAGGGAGAAGAAAGGAGTCAGAGGACCCTGGCTTGGGCAGCGCAGGGCTCTCTAATGCCTAAGTCTGTTCAGGGAATTCAACAGTAGGATGGAGATTTGGGAAAAAAGATGGCGTACCAGCGTCTGGTCCCTTTTTTTTCTGAAGCTGTAGCCGTGATTATATAGAGGAAGGGAGGGAGAGGATTTGACTTTGGAGAGAGAGGGAACAAGAAGGTGGCTCTGTCAAGGAGCTGTCCCATCGTAGCCCATCTTGTCCCATCATAGCCCATCTTGTCCCACCAGAGCCTTATCTTGGCGCCTTTGGAGCTATGCGAGCCGTTCTGTCAGGGACTCAGGCGGCGCCCTTGTCTTGTCGCACGTTCTGTCTCGTGGGTGAATGTACGCAAGGGTACAGCTGTCAGTGCTCTTATTGAGGCCGAGTCCGAGGTATGCTGCTAAACCATCTGGCTTGCTGGCTGAGGTGAAGTACCCGGCCGAGACCAAGGATAGAAGGAGCCGAGACCGAGATCATGGCTGGTGATCTCAGTCGTTGCCCTGGCGCTGCTGCCGAAGCATGACAGTCTTGGCTGAAGTGGGGGAGTTCGGTAGCACTATTGCCTAGGAGGCCTAGGCCAAGATACATCAGCTGGTACTCCTACCGAAGCTGGAATGGTCTTGGTGGTGTTGTTATCGAAGTAGCTTTGAAATATTCATCCCCACACAATCATCATTGCATAAAATATACTTGTTAATTTTGTGCTATGTCAAACATTGAATAACAATATATATTGTTCTACATTATACACTATAGTCTATACGCTTGCACATATGGCTAATATCTAATAAAGTTCCCTTCTCAAGCCAAAAAAAAAAACACTAATTGGGCAACAGAGAGTCCATTGCCATCCCCATTTCAGGTCCTATATAACCCCATTTCAGGTCCAGTATAAATGGGCTGTGCCTAGGCACTTGTAAATTTAAAGCTCCAGGCTGATTTGCATATTTAAAACAAAGGTGTATATGTATTTAAAATGGTTTGAACCCAGGCATATCTGTATCAGCATGCCTACTTCACGTTGGGCCCAACTGGTAAATTCACGGGGTTTACAAAACTTCAATCGAATTCGAACCTATATATATGTAAACCTTCAATCGAATTCGAACCTAACCCATTTCTCGGATCTGGTTTTTCTTTTCTTTTCTTTATTTCTTGTGGGTTTTATGGGAAATGTCTCGGAATTTTATCATTCCTCGCGAAGAGCCCCCACAAATTGTGCAGCACAAACGGGGTCCGTCAAAACCTATTTCATTTTTTTTTTAATGGTGAGGGAGGAGCAACGCCGTTGCTCTACGCGATTTTCTTTAAACATAGTAGAACTCTTTTATTTCTTTTTCCTCTTATTTTTTTCTCTTCTCCCACCCATTTCTCTATCTCCCTCACTCCATTTTCTCCCCATCATCTTAGGAAAATAGTATCACAAGCTTTATAAAAAGATTATTCAGTTTCTTTCTTTCTTCTTTTCACATTCTCAAAATTTATCTTGGAAAGTGAAAGAGACATGAAAGAAAAAAAAATGACAGACATAATATGGAAGATTCCGACGACAATATTATGCTTGTACATTATCATATAGAGCTTACCCTCAACCCATGAACCCATCCATGGGAAAATGAGAGAGAAAGGTTTTTGTAGGTTTGGAAAACCTGTATTCGCAGCTTTTCGACCGATTTAAATAGTGGAGACTTGTCAGAATGAACAGTGGAAAACTTGTATTTTAAGCTTTTTCAAACGATGAGTGCATAACCCAAATATGTTATCCAAGAGATTTTGGGAAATTTGGACAGAAAGGTGAGAGGTGATAATCATCCTCTCGTTACACTTGATGATAATGGAAGTATTGTGGGTGGTAGGTTGGGTGAGAAATGGAGTGGGGGATATCGAGAAATAGGAAGGAGATGAGAAAGAAGAATACGTGAGGAGTGACGCTAGTTTGGGCGTAGCCATCATCGCCGAGAGAAAAAAGTAAAAAAAAAAAAAAAGTGATGTGAAGATGGAGTTTGTGATGCACAATTTACGAGGACCCTTCGAAAGGAATGGCCAAAGTTTGGGAATTTTCCCATAAAATCCTCTCTTTTTTTTTTCTTTTAGAATTTTACCCGAAAAATCCTCTTAAGAGTTATTGAAGGCCAAATGGGGCCCAAAACATATATATCCACCATAGAGGTCCCAAGTTCTTTTTTTTTTTTTTTTCCGAAGTTTACCCGTGGGACATCCGCACTCCCCCTCTACGAAATCGCCACGATTCCATCGTTTGATAGACGATAGTCTGGAAATTGGGAGTTGCCTGGTTCATTTTTGTATGTTGGGTTCTGAAGATGATGAGTTGTAGAGAAATGTGGGAGGCTGGTTTGGTGGATTGTGAGGGTCCCGGGCATGGGGTGTTCGTGCAAGTAAGGTTATGGGTTGGGATGTGAAGGTATAGCAATAGAGAATCCCTGGGAGTCTGCAAGTTGGATTCGTTTGGGTGCAGTTATGGAGGTTGGGTTCCATTACTGGGAACGTGAGAAGTTGTTTGGGTTCTAGTTGCAGGTTGTACAAGTTGAGTCGATAAAAACGTAAGGCAATGGGCTATGTATAATATGAGCTGGGATAGGTGATATCGTCGCCCATACCTTAAAGGTGTATTTGGTTGGGCATCTTACAATTCAAAGGCGCTTTTCTTTTACAAAAGAAACTTCCAAAAACTTACTTCCTTAAAGCAGCTTTTTAAAAGGAAATGGCATTTGGTTAGCTCAGTTTTACATTCACCTTTTAACAACAAAAGAATCCATGGTTGTTTGGTTAGACGTATAAAAAGTAACTTGGCCAACTGACTTTAGATAGCTTCAGGCATTATCTATCATGGAGTTTTTTATCCACTTTGAAATTGTGGACATGCGTTTGAAATCAACCATCGTAACTGTTGCAGAATGTTGCTTTCTATAAGTGGCTACAACAACACTTTGCAATAATGATGACATATCACCTAATCACCTCATACTTTCATGTAATCCACCCCAATCAATGTGATGGATTGAAAGAAGATGAAACAAAACTTTTGGTGTCCACTTCTGATGTCTCATGCTTTTAGCACTAAAAAAAACATGATAACAAATACATGATAAACTAGCACATGATTAGAAAAAAAAAAAAAACTGAGAGCCATGTTTATATAAAAGATTCCAGTAAAATTTGTAGTTCTAACACTTAGTTTCCATGTTGAGAGCCATCCAAGTATAGGAATAAAGAAAGAATCATCATCATGAACATCATAAACTAGACCACATATGCAAAAGCATTAACAGCGCAGCGCAGCATTTAACAGTTGGTCCCAAACATTCCTCTGCCCACTAGAATACAGAGAAGCAATCCCCACCAACTGAAACATTACAACATTCACACTGATGGTAACAACTGAACACCAACAGAACACCACCATTTGAGAGCATAGCCTACATGTCTATTTCAATATATAATGGCAAATACCAGCATTTTGAACAAAAGACACATAGCCCCTCTATATTAAAGACTCAACAAGACAATTATTTATAAAGCTCAGCTAACTCAGTTAGATAAAAAAAAAAACATGAGGAAATGTTATAATTCTAATCTAGCACTTTCAAACCTCTATCTAATCTAGCACTTTCAAACCTCTATCTCCTAGATAAAGGTTTCAAAATGTAGAACTAAATCACTGGGCAAAGAGCATTCAATATGTTGTGAGAAGATTGATTTATCCAGACGGGTACAAGTGTGAAAAACAATCTAGTGTAGTAGCCAAAGTTGTTAAATACAACCTTTATGGCATGAAATAGGGAACAATGAAGTATGAGTTTTCAGCACCGATTCAACAAACAAAGAGCATTGCACTTAATTAAATAGATTGTAGAAAAAAACATAAATAAATTGGAGGACCAAGTTGTTTTCTAGGCCTAAGGGCCCGTTTCTTTACTAGAATTCATAGAATTCATGTCTGGTGGTTGTCTGTGAATTTCAAATCCTGATATTTGAAATGCTACCAAATTCTGGAATTCCAAATTCTTTGTTTCATATGGCCTAATTCCTACCTGAGCTCCAAATCCTATTTATGTGCCAAGTGAGATTTCCAAATCCTACTTGTTAAAGTGGTTTTCAAATGCTGGATTTTTTGGAATTTGAAATGCTTGGAATTTCAAATGCCCAGGAATTCTGTGGGAATTCTGGTAATGAAACACAGAATTCCTGACAGGAATTCTAAATTCCCAGACAGCCTGAACGCTTTAGTGGATGTGGTTGTCAGCCTTGGAACATTTGAGCACCTAAGAAAACTGATTCCATGGTTTATCTCTTGCTCCTCGCAAGTTAACAGCTTCAATTTCTGTGTGACTCAAAGGGAGTCGTCTCAACCCAGAAACAAAGTCACAGATCTGACAAACTCACTTTGTAATTGTTGGGTCCACATTGTAATGATTGGGGTTACGTCGTCTTCTTTAAATGCCATGTGTGAACAACTAACCAATGACCAATACTGTTAAATACCTAAGTTGCATTTTAATGGGCATGAGGAAGGTGCTGAATCAGAAATACAAGGAAACTTTCTTCTGATTTTTCATCTCAATCAACACAGTTTGAGGTTGTTTTGTGCAAACACATTACACTTGACACATCAATGCATACATCATAGGTAATCTAGAATTTCAGCCCTAATATTATTTGAGACATATTACATTGAAATCCCATTACTTGAAAAAACCACAATATATTGGAAACGAGAAAGAGACCTAAGAGAGAAAAAAGCGAGAGAAGAAGAGAGGTAGAGAGAGATCAAAAGAGAGTGAGAGCTTCTTTTCCTGCTGCATGAAGGGAAGATATATAGATAAGTGGTCTTGTGTTTTATGGTAAAAGAGAAGGGAACATAGAGAGGGTGGGAAAAATGAAGGGAAGAAAGGAGCCGTTTCCGTGAGACTTGCCACAATGGTCCGTGTCCTGCAAAAGCAAGAAAGCCCATTTTGATCGTGAAGTGGGCCGAGGTTCACTTCTTCAAAATGTGGATTTTAGCTTTCTCTTTTGAGGAAGCCCTTTTAAAAATGCAATTACAAACAGAGTTTAAGGATATTTTGAATTTTTCAAAAAAAAAAAAAAAAAAAACCAAAGCCCTTTTTTCAAGCCCAACTAAACACATGCTAAAACACTCAGTTAACTGGGGATATCCCCGCCTAACAACGAAATAACGAAAAAAGAAGAAATTAGCAGTTCAAGTTTGGTCTTCTTTTTCCTCATTAGTGCCAGTGAATCATTGGAAGAGGGAACGAAGGCTTGTTTGCTAAACATGTGCTTGGAGATCATTCACGGAGGAAGACGTTTTGGAATAAGATGCGACTCTTGAGGCTTGCAATGGATGATTAGACAGATTTGCCTAAGCAAGTGTCCTCGAGAAAAAGCACAGTGAGCAAGGGATGCTTTTGTAGAAGATGTCCAACTCCATCTCTCCTTCACCTTCCTAATCGACCAGCAATTTGTGGTGCCTAGGTTTAAATAAATCTAGATTCTCCAACATTGAGGAGGTGAAGGAGGAGGAAGAAGAAAAAGAAGAAGCAGCGAGCAGCTATATGGTAATAGGTTCGAGGACCTGGTTTTACCCACTGATAAGAAGGAAAGGGTGTCCTCTGACTCACAAAGAAACTGAAAGGGAAAATGATAATTGACTGACTTTTTCTTCAATTCCCATTTGCCAACATATAGAACTCATTACATTCATTGAACTGCCTTCTCTAACTCCCCACAACTCTCATTCCAGAACTGATTAAGGAAGGCTAAAAGCAAGTGGAAAGAAACACATGCATAAAAACAAAAACTGAAAGGAAACTGGAAAATAAATAACTGCATGTACTTCTGGGCTTGGGCTGGACCATATGCATATGGACATCATGAGGTCCGTACAATGGGTTAGGCCCTAACGTGTCGCCGCTTATGCATACAGGTGAGCGGCACTACTGCCGCTCGGCACAAAAGTGAAAGAAAAGAGTAAAAAAAAAAAAAGTGGCAGGAGGGTCTATATGATATATATTAAAATGGGAATTTGACGGTATACTTAGCTTTAGAATTAGATATGCCCTCCAGCTTGTCAATTTTTAAATAATTCCCCATAGGTGTGCTATACTTGTTGTCTACTGGAAAAATGATTGAAATGCCTCTCACTATGGGATATTGCACGGTATATACTATCTCTAATAGAAACCTCTTATAAGGAGAATTTTGATGGTTTTAAGTGGGCCCGATTGGGATTTGATTCATGGTGTTTATAAGACTTACAGAGGAAATGGTACATTGGTAGTTATATATATCAAGGACCTGTCCGAAGTGATTGTGTGGATCACCAATCAAAGATGATTCCTAAGCAAATGTGCAAAAGGAAATAGTTTGGTCCCATCAAGGGACTAAAAGGTTTGGTTTGAACATCAGTCCATGGCGTGATCGGATCTTACTTGGCATGTGTTAAAGGTAAAAAACATGCTATATTTTGACCCATGTCCAATTGAGGACCTGGGCTAAGACCATAAATCAATTAACTGTTGGAGTAAACTTTGCATTTTTATTTGATTTTTAAGCATGTTTTATTTGTGTTCGTATTAGTGGATGATGATGTTTAAAATGGGTCCAACTTATACCCAATTCTTTAGTAGGGTCATTTTTCCTTTCCAATATTATTTTTAGTTATAATACTCTTGTAGTCATTGATTTGAGCATCCAATCTAGTGGATAGAATCTCTCTATTTTGAGTTCCCTTTTTATCGAACTTTTGTTCGATCAAGCTAGAAATCTTAATTTAAAAAAAAAAAACATATTCAATAAAAAAAAACATAGATTTGTGATTCTATAAAGTCAAAATCAACCAACTATCCAATGCCACAACCATCTTCCATCATCAGATTAACGACCAAGATCACCCTACATGGTCCACCACATCCACCTTCCATCATTAACACATTAAAATGTGTAGAAAATAGAGCCCTCAAGCCTGGATTGTGTGGAAAAATAAGCCCTCAAACCCGAACTTCAAAAACAAAAAAGAGAGAAAAAGAAAAGAAATCCAAACGACAACGTATATTTTTTAGAAAATCCTACATCAAAAGACACTACCATTTAAGTCATCTTATTCCAAAAATAAGACAAGAAAAAAAATACATTAAGTCATGTTTCATAGGTTTTAATCTTTCATTCCTAGCAAAAAAAAAAAAAAAACCAGGGAGAGAAAGAAAGAAGGAATGATCCATCACCTTGAGAGATTATAAAAGGAAAAATATAGTTGGCCAAGAGGAGTAGAGAAATATGAATAGGCACTATATATAGAGAAGGAAAGACAAAAGGCTGATCCAACATATTGCAAACATCATACAATGAGGGGTATTCCAGTCATTTTTCCTGCATACAACAAATACAATACACCTCTAGGGAATTATTTAAAATTGAACAAGGTAGAGGGGATATCTAATTCTAAAGGCAAGTGTATGGTTAAAATCCCTATTAAAATTTGAGGGGCTTTTTGGTCTCCAGCGGGGTCTAAGGGGATTTTTCTGGTAAAATCCTCTTTTTTTTTAATAAATAGAAGTTAGTTTTGCACTTTACTAGGTTTTAGTAGGGCAATGTTTTATTGTCATGCTCAAGTAGGCTCCATCACAATTACTAGATATTTTCTCTATTTGTTCATTTTTAATTTACGGTTTAGTATACTACAAGTGCCACGATCTCATTATTGAATATTACTATCAAAGAGAAACAGTTTCAAATACATTCAATTCCTAAGTCTCAATAGCTTCATTTGAACTCAGTAAACTAAGCGTCATATATCAGAGAGCAACCGTTATAACTGACCGTCCTGTTACAACAGTTCATGTGATCGACAACACTATCTGTTTAGTCACAGTATTCTGATGATCTATTTAATTAACTAAGATTCGGTTAAAGTGATGAGGTGGTGTTGTCAGATGAATATATATACATATATATATTCAGAGCTGTTGATGTAAATGTAACTTTTCAATTAATGAGAATAATCTGAGTTTGCTCCCCTTTTTCTCTCAACTCTTCTTGTTCTTTAGTTTTCTTGGTATCAGAGATGAAGACTAGCGTCAGATCCTTCTTGTCTCTTCTTCTTTATGAAGCTTCTCTTGCAAGTTTTCTCTGCAAGAGTTTGATCTTGCTCATCTTCTTCAGCAAGTGCTCGATCTGGCTTTTTTTCTTCAGCAAGTGTTTGATCTTGCTTGTCTTCGTCTGCAAGCGTTTGATCTGAATTTGATCGTGTTTCTCCTCGCCTGGATCTTGCTTGTCTTCGTCTGCAAGTGTTCGATCTTGCTCTTCTGCAAGTGATCTGATCATCACTGTTCTTCCTTCCTTTCATTTGGATTTTCAGAGGTCATCTCTTCTTTCTTTATTCAAAATCTGTGATTTTCTTTTCACAATGTCATCTGCTTCCTTCGACTTTACTGGACATCATCCTGCATTTCTTGTATCAAACATCAGTAGTTTGGTCTCTGTTAAATTGGACAATACCAATTACTTGTTTTGGAAATCTCATTTCCTTCCTGTCTCTATGAGCACATGGCTTAATTGGATTTGTTGATTGGTCCTATGCTTGTCCATCTAAATTTCTTGTTGATTCGTCTGGAAACATCACAAATGAAGTGAATCCACAATTATCTGTTTGGTATCAACAAGATCAAAATGTTTTTATGCTGGCTAAATGCAACTCTTTCTGAGAATGCGTTAGCACATGGTGGCCTCACATCATCTTGAGAGGTTTGGCTAGCTCTGGAAAAACACTATGCGTCCTTGTAAGATCTCACATCATACAATTGAAAACTCAACTCCAACAACCAAGAAGGGTTTGCATTTGATTTCCGACTACATTCAACGCATCAAGCATATTGCAGACAGTCTTGCAGTTGTTCTATGTCCTGTAGATGATGAGGATCTCATCATTCATACTATGAATGGCCTTCCTACCAAATACAATGCTTTTAAGACTTCTTTCCATACAAGGTCTTCTCCAATCAGTCTTGAAGAGCTACATATTCTTCTCCTGTGCAAGGAACTGAACATTTGAGTCTTCTCAGACAGTTGTAGTGGATTACTCGGCTGCAGCGCTTCTGTCTTCAACAACACCTAATACAGGTGGATCTGGTTCTGGTTCTACACAAGGGAGTGGAAGATGCAACAATAAAGGAAGCCAGGGTAGAGATGACCGTGGTGAAGGCAGAAATAACAAAGGAGGATGCTCATGTCCGTATAATGCTGCTTCAACAAATTCAATTAAACCGTGCTGCCAGATTTGTAATAGGACAGGGCATACCGCTCTGGATTGTAATCATAGGATGGATTTTTCGTACCAAAGGCGACATCCTCCTTCACAGCTAGCAGCCATGGCTACTTCCTTCTCACCTGATTCAGATCAGCTGTGGTACGCAGACACTGGAGCTACATCTCATATCACTGATGACCTCCAGAATCTCTCGGTTCACTCAACGTACAAGGGAAGTGATAAAGTTGCAGTCAGTAATGGCCAAGGTCTGCCAATACTTCATAATCGTTCCTCCATTGCCCACACTCCCTATGGTTCCTTCAAGCTCAGAAATATTCTCCATGTTTCAAATATATCATCTAATATTTTGTCTGTTTAACAATTTTCACGAAATAATAACTATGTTGTTGTGTTTGATTCCTTTGGATTCACAATACAGGATCATCTCTCGGGGAGGATTCTTTTCCAAGGTCTGAGTAAAAAAGGATTGCATCTATTTTGCACCTCCCCCCACTTGCTCCAGTCCTCTACACCCACTGCATTTCTTGGTGAACGAACTTCTGCGGATGTGTGGCATTATAGGCTTGGACATCCATCATATTCTACATTTTAGCATGTTGTTCCTGCTCTTCCAGTTTAAGGATCTACCACTGCCTTTTCATTTTGTGAGATTTTCAATATAGTACACAGTGATCAACGGTCTCCGCCTCAGCCAAGACCATAGGACAACCATTAACAATAGGCAGATTATACTTAATTAGGTTGTCCACAGTGACAGTTTTCCCCAAAAAGGCCATCCACCCAAAAGTAATGACTTTTTGAGGAGCTTTAAATCTCCAGATCTTGGCTTTTGGAGAGGAGGATGGCATTGAGATGCCAAAACAAAGGGATCTAACTGAGAAGAGCCCATCCGACGAAGCAGACCACACCCTTCTATCGTTCCCATCAATAGGAATGTACACTTTACTCAAAATATTCATCATAGAAAGGAAGTGCGGAAATTCCCTTTCTGAAAGGTCCCTCCTAAAAGTGGGACCCCACATGATCTGATTACATTGTCTAGAAACATAGGAACTTACCTGGCCTGAGTGTCCAAAGCACACCAACAAAGCTCAGGACATTGACTAGCCAAGGTGCTATTGCCTACCCAAATATCCAGCCAGAAGCGGATCCTCTCGCCAGAGCCAACAGGAAAATGAATATTAGAATTGAAGACATCTCTAACCGATGCATTATCCCTCCAAAGGCCTGAATGGCAAGAGTTGGAGTTAGGAATATCCCAACCTTCTCTACGGATCCCATATTTAGAAATAAGGATCTGCTTCCATAAGCCATAAGACTCATTCCCGAGCCACCACAACCACTTGCCAAGCAAAGCTAGATTCATCAGCCGGATAGGTCTAAAACCAAGACCCCCTTCATTTTTAGAATTACACAGAGAAGCCCAATCCGCGAGGTGCAACTTCTTTTTCTCCTCTCACCCAGACCAAAGAAAATAAATATCTTTGTAATTTTTCAATCCGCTTAGCCACAGATATTGGACACTTGAACAACAACATAAAGTAGATAGGAAGATTTGATAAAGCCGACTTGATCAAGGTTATGCGGCCCCCTGATGATAAATAATTTTCCCTCCATAAAGCCAAGTGCTTCTCCATTCTCTCAATGACAGGATCCCAAAGAGATTTTGCCGCATTACCAAGACATGAGGCAAGCCAAGGTAAGAAGCGGGCAAGGACCCAGCTTTGCACCCCAAAACATTAGCAAACCCAGGAAGGCTTGAAGAATCCGTTGTGACCCCTATCAACTCACTCTTGAAGAAACTCAACTTTAGACCCGATACCAATTCAAAACAATGAAGAATGGCTTTCGCATTAAGAATCTGATCCGAATTGGCATCACAAAGGATCATAGTGTCATCGGAAAATTGAATATGACTAGCCAAGGGAGAATTAGCCGCCGGTTTGAACCCCCTTATGGGGTAAGCATTAGAGGCTGCTTCCAACATTCTGCTTAGAGCCTCACCCACCAGCACAAATAGGAAAGGCGAAAGGGGATCCCCCGATCTTACTCCCCTTTGGGCCAGAAAAAAGCCTTTAGGGGTTTTGTTAACGAGCACAGAAAAATGAGCTGAAGAAACACACTCTTCAATCCACCTAAGCCACTTTTGGCCGAACCCCACAAGACGAAGAATATAGAGAAGAAAATCCCAATTAACTCTATCATAAGCCTTCTCAAGATCCAATATGCAACAGCCCGGGCAAAGTTTCTTTATGTCTAGAGTGAATGCATTCATTTGCCACTAAAATAGAATCTAAAATCTGGCGACATTGAACAAAAGCGGCTTGAGCTTGAGAAATGAGCATGGGAAGCACCCTTCTGAAGCCTACTGGTGAGGGACTTAGGCAAGAGTTTTATAAGAATTTTATGTCAACTTCTAATCAAGCTAATAAGGCGAAATTCCATAATACTTTCGGCCCCATTTCTTTTTAGAATAAGAGCAATAAAAGAAACTCCTAGCTGTTTAGATGGTCTGCCCCTAGAGTGAAACTCTGATAAAAAAACCATGATATCATCTTTCAACATTTCCCAAAACTTTTCCCATGAGAAATCTGTCCGGGCCTGGTGCTCTTTCTCTTCCCATGAGAAAGACCGTCTTTCTTGTAAGATGCCATGTACTAACCCAAAAGCTTAAGCTGATAAGTGGAAGGTCCATACAGGTATATTAAGACATGTCAAGCCTATTACTTAGGCGATGTGAGATGTGGGACTTCCCAACACTCCTCCTCACGTGCAGGCCCGACAGATTTCATGGACGGGTCTGTCATGTGGGTTACACAAGAACGACGGGATCGGAACCCTCTCTGATACCATGTAAGATGCGATGTACTGACCCAAAAGCTTAAGCCGATAGGTGGAAGGTCCACACAGGTATATTAAGACATGTCAAGCCTATTACTTAGGCGATGTGGGATGTGGGACTTCCCAACATTTCTCACATCTTCCTCATCAAATGGTCTCCCCAACCAAAGAGCATGATTAGACTCAAGTAATGGAAAGTTCAGATTATCCAGATAAGGATGAATTCTCGCCTCAGACGAATATAGCTCCTTGAGGAAAGAGGTAACGTTGTCACAGGTCAACTCTCGCCCTTCAATTCTAACCCCATTTTCAATCAGAACCGAAATTATTTTCATACGATTCCTGACTGACACAAAACTATGGAAGAACTTCGTATTTCCGTCCCCATCACTGAGCCATTTACACCAAGACCATTGTTTCCATCTTATCTCTTCCCCTCCAAGTTTCCTTTCCAGCTGCTCCTTGAGAGACTGCCTCTTAAAAATATCTTCTAAAGAAAAAACACCAGATTCCTCTAACCTGTCTAGGTCATTTATCTGCAACATAAGCTCAGATTTTATTTGATCTAAGCCCCTAAGCAGTTCCTGACCCAATCCTTTAAAAGGCGCAATTTGGAGGACAGCTTAAAACCTTCCCACCTCTGCACTGAAAAATCACACCACCAAGAATGAATCAAACCAGAGAAATCATCTCCTAGAAGCCAGCTAAGAATGAATCTGAAAGGAATAGGCCCCCCACCTTTCCTATATCTCAATGCTAAATCCAGACAGTACCCAATCCTCTATACTTGGACCTTTACAGACTTCCCACTGCTGCTGCCTCTGCTCACTCTCCTACCATCAGTAACATCTACTTCTTTACCTCTTCCCCTTCCACCAGCATCCAGACTCAATACCACTTTATCCATAGCACCTTTAACCAGCGCCGTTCAACCAGTAACAGTGTCTAGTCCTGTCCTGCCTTCAGCACCTTCAGTTACTATAGTCCTATAGCTACAGCTACTACATCCACTACAGCTACCTGTCCTACAGTTTCAGCTGACATCCTACCTCCAAGCGACTACAAGTACCGGTCCTGTCCCTGCTACAGCTACCACCACTGTCGCCCCTTTATCACAAACCATAGACTCTATATCACCACCACTGTCTCCCATCTACTAAAACTTCTTCCAATGTACGTAATATAGTCACTCAGTCCAAAGCAGGTATCAGCAAGAAGAAGGTTCTCTTGACTACATTATCAAAGAGAAACAGTTTCAGATACATTCAGTTCCTGAGTCTCGGTAGCTTCAGTTGAACTCAGTAAACTCAGTGTCATATTAATATATCAGAGACCAACCATTATAACTGACTGTTCTATCACAATAGTTCATGCGATTGACAACTGTATCTTTTTAGTCACCGTATTCTAATGATGTATTTAGTTAACTAAGATTGATCAAATGGGTGGAATTGGGGGTGTTATTCGTGACTTCTCTAAAAAAATTGTCAAAAATTTCGCGGGTCCTGTGAATTGTGTTGATTCTAATAGAGCTGAGATGTATGCTTTATTGGTGGGCTGCCATGAACTACATCATCTGGGAGGTTTTCATGCAATTATTGAAGGTGATTCTTTCTCTGCGATTCAGTGGGGTTCTGGGAAGTCTTCTCATCCGTGGACTTTAGCTGATTTGGTGGAGGAGGTGCAAGATATTTCATCTCACCTAGGAGGTTCTTTTCTTCATACTCCTCGTGAAGCTAAATTCTTGGCAGATGGTCTTGCTAGGGAAGGAGTTTTTCGGTTTCACATTTCATTTGATGTTTAGCTTTTGTTTGTGTCATTTTTATTCCTGTTTGTTGTTCTTTTTTTGTTTCTTCTTTCTTTGAATAAAATTCACTGTTATAAAAAATAAAAAATAAAAAAACTAAGATTGGTCAAAGTGATGAGGTGGTGTTGTCAGTGTCAAAGTTGCTAGCCAGTAATCCCAAAACCAATTGGTGATAGGAAACTGCACAAACAACTACTTAACACCCCCCCTCGGGCGGGACACCGCCCGGATCCGAAGCACACGCCCGCACAAGACTATAACGCGGCATGGGGCCTTTTTGCCCTGCGCATTTTGCGCCCGCACAAACACACAATGCGGCATGGGGCATTTCTGCCCTGCGTGGTTTCGAAGTCGAGGCCTCAGGCTCTGATACCATGTCTTCACTACAACAGGGCAAATCAAGCCCTATTCTCCGATCTTCTCTTCTTTGATCCAAGTGTGCGGTGTCCAATGGCAAAGATCTGCATCGGATCTTTCTGTCTATGCTTCATCAACTAGATCCAGTTTCCGAATCCATCGATCACACAATCTGAGCGATCTCTGTATCGCTCAGCAACTACTGATCATTGATCAGGACCATGGCCCATCTTCGATCTGGCGCTCTGATACCATGTCAAAGTTGCTAGCCAGTAATCCCAAAACCAATTGGAAATAGGAAACTGCACAAACAACTACTTAACAGTCAGATGCCTATATATATTTAGAGTTGTTGATGAAAATGTAATTTTTCAATGAATGAGAATGATCTGAGTTTTCTCAACTCTTCTAGTTCTCAAGTTTTCTGAATATTATAAAGAAGATGTGATAAAGATTATCCAAATATAGAACATGTGGGGATTACTGTTGACCGTGGGGGTCCCTCCTTGTTATCCCTGTAATCCCTATCTTTACACTTGGGAGATGAGACCTATACTTCGTTGTACTTTGGGCTGCATCAGCTCTCCCCATCTTCAAATGGACTCTAATTTACTTTTTCTTTGGAATGGTCATCTTCGAAGGAGATCAATTTCTGAAAATCTTTTGGGGTCCTCTTGGATCAAATGTTAAGTGTGCAGTTTATTGATTTAGTTGTTGGATATCTTTCTTTGGGTGCATCGTGTGCCTAAAGGGAAATGGGATCTTTTGTTCTATAATACATTAGGATGCGAGCATGGATGATGGATTGGATCCTTCTGCTGGCTTGATCTGACCATCAGATTAGAGAACTATATCCATCCGACCATTGAGAAATCAATGATGGGCTCTTTCTTGAGGCTTGTTGAAATTGGAGACTGGAGGAAGATCAAGGATCATCTCAGGAATTAAGTCCTTCTAATGATTCGATGAAACTGAATCTTTGGGTGAAGTCCCAAAATCATACTCACAATGAGACCTTTTCATCCCACTGCCCTCCTTTGATTGGTGTGCATCCAAGTGGATCCCACAAGGGACTTATTCTATCTCTCATGCAAGCCTGTGAGAGACATGGGGTACAGTTATATACTATATGTAAAACAATATTATATACATCTGAGTTGTGGAGGAGCAGAAAAGACCTAACAAAAGAGAATATTTCTTAAGAAGAAAAATCAGTCATACCAAAAAGCTCAAATCATGTACAAAAGTAAAGTCTCATGCCAAAAAAGAAATGAAAATGAAATGCGTGCAAACTATGAACAAACTCCAGCAATCATATGTCCCAAGCAAAAGTCCTGTCACTTCTTCCCGGTTTTCCTGCATTCATGAAGGGGAAAACACTATGAACAAACTGGTTTTTTCTTTTGTTTTCTTATGCTGTTCATGTAAAAAATTTAAAAAAGAATTTTACCTCGAGGGGTGCATAATCCCGTCATGCAGGACTTTATCAGCCACAGTGCTGAATACCTGTTGGCAAGTGCCACATAGGTATTTTACCCTCTTGTGGCAAACTTTATTGTGTTCGTCGAGAGCTGAGAGGCTGCTAAACGATTTCTCCGACCCCTTATTTTTTTTAGTTAGGGTGCATTTAATGCAAATCCTATTGTCACATAGCTTTTGGTGCGTACTATCATCCATTTTGGAAGGCTGAAAAAAAAAAAAAACAGAGCCATTCCCATTATTAGATTAAGGGACTGTTTGTTTGCATCAGATTATATAGAAATTGAATAGACAGTAATTCAGGTCAAATGAGTTGAAATTGAGAACTGTCAAAAGCTCTTAGATCTACAGAACTGGAATGCATGAAACAGGAAACGAAAACTTAGAAATGTATAACAAAATTGCTTCGAGAAAACGATGCTGCCTAGGGCTTAAGAGAAGATCTATGCATAGATTACATTTAGGGCCTGTTTGTTTGCATCACAAGAATTCAAACGAAGATCAAACGGCAATTAAAAAAAACATTAAATAACCTTTCCTTTATAGTAGGGAACAAAGATTGGAAAGGAATAACTAGCTTTTTGTCTTCATTTTAATCCGCTTAAAAGAATTGCTATATTGAATTCTTATGTATTTTACTATAAACAAAGAGGTCATTAAAGAGAGAGAGAATTGCATGTTTGCATCAAAATTGAAAAAGAAACAATTCGATGTGATGTGAGAGAAGCTTTTAGAATCTCTACAGTATTTTTCCATCGTTTGTTGCGATTTTGAGAAGCGTGCATTCAGATTTCAAGAAAAGGTAAGTTATGGTTTGAGAAAAAACATACCACAGTAACTCATAAGAAGCGGACAAATGTTTGTCTTTAGAAGTTGTATTTTATAGTTTATTACTGCTGTCAAAAGGAAGGTCCCGAACACAAAATGGTTGAGTGGGTCAGGGTGGGTCGGCTTTAGTATAAGAGTGGGTGGGTCCGAGGTTGGATTGAACCCTGGGTTTTAAGTTGGTAGGGGCACTCCTTTGCAGTGTGCCAACCTAAGCCAAAAGGGAGGTTCAAGTGCCAACCCCTCCACTCACTAGCCATCTTAAAAAGATGGATGTTATAAATGAGCCCGAACGGACTGAGGCCCTGGCTTTAGATAAAGCAGGATATGCAAGTAAATAGTGAAACATATGGAAAAATTGTTCCACTACTAAAAATGCAATTTTTATCATCCAGTGGGTTTGGACTTGTTGATGCTTTTCTTATCACAATATGAACATCAAATGGTGATGGGTTAGTTGCCATTTGTTCTTTTACAAACAAATCTTAGACAATTAATATAACTTTTTGACATGTGTGAATTCCTTTTTTTTTTGTTAGGGCTTCGGAACGATGGACGATGGACTCGGAGTCATGTTGGATTGATGGACATTTGTGTTGGAACTTTTCATGCACATGCTGGAACTAATTGTATTTGGAAATGGAATTGTCTTCACGCGGGCGTCGTGGTGTTGACAGCTTTTATTGCAGCGGAAACAAAAAAACTGCCACTAAAGGCAGTTATTAGAGGCGGTTTTTATCAAACGCCACTTTTTCCAACTTTTTTTTTTTGGTGGCGGATGTACAAAACTGCCACTTTTGGTACCCCTTTAGCGGTGGATATTTTCTTCCACTATCCACTGCTAATGTCATTTTATAGAGGGAGTATACTCTCCGCCGCTATCAGTAAGTCCCTCTACTATCACCAATGCTATTGCACATCCTTTCTCTATTTCCTCCCTCTCACAAACCCATTCTCTCTCTATTTCTGACTTTACAGCTGCTGCTCACAGACAAGAACAAACCCTAGCTTGATTTCTCCAAAACCTTAGCCTTGTATCCTGCAATTTCTTGCAGAAAGGTGAAGGTCGATATAGCTTCATTGATCTACTGTAAGATTCGGGTAATTTTCTAAAATCTCTCAATATGTTTTCTTTTCATATCCTCTAGATCTCCCCTTTTCTTTACTTTTTTTTAGAATTCTTTCAATGATTTCTGGGACTAGTGTGGTGGATTTTAAGAACGATTGAAGTGACTGCCAAATCTGGTATGTGTTTTCCATTTCTTTCTTTTTCCTTTTTTTTAGTTTCTTTGAATTTTTTAGTTCTTCATATGACTGATTTACGATGGAGAAATGCAGATGAGAGTTTGGAATTGCAAACTGGGTTTTGCTCAGCAACTTAGGGCCTGTTTGGCACCGTTCTGATTTCACATTTCCGCATTCCCACGGAACAAAATAAAAAATGCATTTGGACTCCCACTCTAGAAAGCATTCCCAAAATGGTGCCATTTGGGAACGGAAATTTTGAAATGATGTGAAATCATTTTTTTTATTTCCAAGGCCACCTTGTCCAATGTCTCCCTCCGACCTTCGTCTCTTTCTATCTGGTCTCCGTACAATCTTCAACCCCCCCCCCTACCTCTCTCTGTCTAACATATGAACCAAGCTCCTCCCCCTAGGTCTCCAGTCACCCATACCAGCTCTTTCTCTCTAATATATGAACCCAGCTCCTCCCCTAGGTCTCCAGTCGCCCCTACCAGCTCTCCCTATCTCTCTCTCTTTCGGACGGGCATGATGTTAAAGTGTAATATTGTATCATAATAGGCCCATGGACCCAGTCCACTTGTATGATGATAAAGCCCAGCCCACTTATAAAGAGGAGACTTAGTCATATCTTGTACAGCTAGGCAACACCGTTGTATTCCCTTTGTTAGAGATCTAATTGATCTGATTAGCTTTAATTTCTTGATTTGTAGCCTAAACATAGGCATTGTAAACTCTATTTAAAGAGAAGAAATCCAAGATGGCTATCATCGAAATCAAAGTAATTCACAGACTTTCTCTCTCTCGTTTTTGCATGTCTCTGAATGTCATGGTATCAGAGCTTCAAGCCTCTGAGTGAATCTTCTCCATCTTCCAAGCATTAGGAAGTTGTCATAGTCTCTGTGAGACTCTCTGGATATTTTTTCTTCATCTTCCAAGCACTGGAATTCGCCAGATCAGGGTGTGATCAGACGTGGCCCATCACAGATCAGCACCATTGAGTCTGGATACTGTAACTAATCTGGTCGCCTGCTCCTTCTAGTGTTTGTGGATAGCTTCTGAGGACTGTTTTGCATACAGATCGCAGATCTGTGGTTTGGGGAAGCAAATCGTGGCTGTATTCTTCTCTGATCAATGGTGGCCCACTTATGATCATCTCAAACTCCTCTCGGTTTACTTCAGCCTTGGTCGCCCATTTCTTCTTGTATTTTTGAAGATTTTTCCAGCATTTTTCAGGGATCAGAGGTAGGTGATTTGTCACATCTTGTGATTATTCACTTTTCTTAAATAGTTTTCATCACAGCCACACAGATTACTTGATTCTGATTGGATCTGGATAAAACTAGTACTGCTGGAAAGATAATTAGACACTAGTTCTGGCTGTGGTTCTGATCATCCATTTGATCACTCTGTGGGCCCCACGCAAGGATCCAAACCCAAATTTTTGGGTCGTCTGGGCTATTTTTAGTGCATTTTTTTTGCACTATTTGGGTTCTGTGGCTGCAAATCTGTTTTTTCTTGCTTCTTTCTATCTTCTGCTGCTGCATGCTACTGATTTCTGAATTGGAAACTGTGATTCTGGTTCCTGTCTCGTGCTGTCGGATTAAAACTCTTTATTGTGGATGTGAGTATATTTGTTGAGTTGCAAGTTATTCTGCTGGTTGTCGGCTTGTTCTGTTATTTCTGCATTGCTACCAATGGAGAAAGGTGATCTCAAGTTGATCAAATTTAATGGTACAAACTATACCACTTGGGCTTTTCAATTTCAAATTTACCTTAAGGGTAAAGAACTCTGGGGACATATTGATGATTCCGATCCCAAACCTAATGATGACAAGCTCCTATCTAAATGGGAGGTTAAAGATTGCCAGATCATGACCTGGATATTGGGGTCCGTCGATGCACAGTTTATCCTGAATCTTCGTCCCTACAAGACTGCCAAAGGAATGTGGCTTTATTTAAAAAAGATATATTTGCAAGAAAATTCTGCTCGTAGGTTTCATTTAGAACATGAAATCTCGCAGTTTGTTCAAGGGACCTCGTCGATACAGGAATACTACTCTCAGTTTACCAGTCTGTGGACTGATTACGCTGAGCTTATTTATGCTGACCTTCCTGCTGACTCCTTAGCCTCTATTCAAGAGATTCATCAGACAAGTCAGCGGGATCAATTTCTAATGAAGTTACGACCACAATTTGAAAATGTCCGGTCCAACTTACTGAGCAGGGTTCCATCCCCTTCACTCGAATCATGTTTGGGTGAACTCCTTAGAGAGGAACAGCGCTTGATGACTCAGACGGCACTTATTCAGAATACTCCTCAGACTGCTCCTGTCGATGTTGCTTATGTTGCTAGGGGTAAGCCTCAGACCAGGGACATGAGCAGGGTCAAATGTTTTTGCTGCCACAAACTCGGACATGTTTCCACTCAGTGTGACCAGAAATTTTGTTCCTACTGCAAAACCAAAGGTCATGTTCTTCCGGAATGCCGGAAGCGACCTCAGAATCAGGCAAATAGGGCACCGCAACAGAGAGCCTACTATGCACCTATTCCTGACACTACTTCACCAGTCATACCTGCATCATCTCAGCAACAGAGCGCATACTCTGCACATCTTCCTGATGCTTCTTCAACAGTCATACCTGCACCACCTGCTGCCTCTTCTTCTTCTGCCCTCACTCCTGAAATGGTCCAGCAAATGATCATTAATGCTTTCTCTGCCCTTGGCCTATCAGGTAATCCAAAATCTTCAGCTTCCACCTGGTATATTGATTCAGGGGCCTCCAATCACATGACACACTCTCCTGTCAATATGACTCATATTAGAAAGTATGATGGAGACCTCTGCATTAATACTGCTAGTGGTGGCAGTATTCCCATTTCTGCTGTCGGAAAGGTTCCTCATTCATTACCCTTGCATAATGTTTTTCTCTCTCCCCGCTTAACCACAAATTTGTTATCAGTTGGTCAACTTGTTGATAGTAATTGCTCCATCTTGTTTTCTCGCTCTGGTTGTGTTGTGCAGGATCAAACATCGGGGAAGGTGCTAGCGAAGGGCCCTAAGCTGGGCCGACTGTTTCCCCTCCAGATTTCGTCAAAAGAAAAGTTCTCTTCGGAGTCTGCTTTGTTTTCCCATTTTAGTCATAATAAATGTCAGTTGTGGCATAATCGTTTAGGACATCCTAATTCCAAAACTTTGATGTTTTTATTAAATTCTGGTTTAATTAATGATAATAAAGTTTCTTTTAAGGATGTTTCTTTTAGTTGTGATAGCTGCAAAATGGGGAAAGGGAAAACCCTTCCTTTTCCCCTTCATGATTCTCTAGCACTGAAATGCTTTGATGTTGTTCATAGTGATGTGTGGGGCATTGCACCTGTTATCTCTCATTCTCATTATAAATACTTCGTTACATTCATTGATGATTATAGTCGTTTTACTTGGATTTATTTTTTGCATGCTAAGTCTGATGTTTTCTCGGTTTTTTAAAATTTTCTTGTCTTATGTTGAGAATCAATTTTCCACTACAATTAAAATTCTTCGGTCTGATTCAGGGGGAGAGTATGTTTCTAAGGAATTTCAAGCATTTTTACAATCCAAAGGCATCATCTCTCAACGATCTTATCCTTACACCCCCCAACAAAATGGTGTGTCTGAGCGGAAAAACCGACATCTCTTGGATATTGCTCGCTCACTTTTGCTCTCATCTTCAGTTCCAACTCGGTTTTGGCCCGAAGCCCTTTCCACCGCTGTGCATGTCATAAACCGCCTACCTTCATCTAGAATAGACAACCAGACACCGTTTTTTCGACTTTTTCAAAAGCATCCACTCTATCATCATCTTCGTCCTTTTGGGTGTGTTTGTTTTGTTCTTCTTCCTCCCACTGAGCGCACTAAGCTCACAGCTCAATCCTCCATCTGTGCCTTTCTCGGTTATGCTCTTAATAAAAAAGGCTATCTCTGTTATGATTCTAATGCAAAAAGAATTCGAGTGTCTCGCAATGTCGTGTTTTTTGAGAATCAATATTTCTTTCCACGGCATGGTGATTCAAATGAATCTGTCTCGTTCTCTTTTTTGCCATCTTTTTCAGATACAACGCCTCCGCCTGTTACTCGGTTTAAGCCGGATTTTGTGTATAAACGACGGAATGTTACAGGTGATCCTGGCTCTGGGTCTCTCGCTACGCCTACCCTGAATGTTCCTGATCCTACACCTGATCTACCTTCGGCGCCTCCTGTTCCTGATACTGCACCTAATCCACCTCCGGCTCCTCTTCGCCGATCCATTCGCCACACAAAGCCCCCTGATCGCTATGGTTTTACTCATGCCTCCTTATTAACCACTTTGTCTTCTATTTCTATCCCTAACTCGTACTCTCAGGCAGTGCACCATGATTGTTGGATACAGGCTATGCAGGAAGAACTACGTGCCCTTCAAGAAAATCATACATGGGACATTGTTACCTGTCCTTCCTCTGTCAAACCAATTGGTTGCAAGTGGGTATACTCGGTGAAATTAAAGTCTGATGGATCCTTGGATCGCTATAAAGCCCGTCTAGTTGCACTTGGAAACAGGCAGGAGTACGGTATCGACTATGAGGAGACTTTTGCTCCAGTGGCCAAAATGACAACTGTGCGTACCGTTCTTGCCATAGCTGCCTCTCAATCCTGGCCCCTATATCAGATGGATGTGAAGAATGCTTTTCTTCATGGGGATCTTAAAGAAGAAGTCTACATGCGTCTTCCTCATGGAATTCCTTCTTCTTCCAAGACCGATGTTGCTCGGTTACGACGATCTTTATATGGCCTCAAACAGGCACCCCGAGCCTGGTTCGACAAGTTCCGGACCACTCTCCTTCAGCTTTCCTTTATACAGAGCCCATATGATCCTTCAATGTTCACACTTCATTCCTCCAGAGGAT
This sequence comes from Litsea cubeba, assembly GCA_012931725.1. NCBI lineage: Eukaryota > Viridiplantae > Streptophyta > Magnoliopsida > Laurales > Lauraceae > Litsea > Litsea cubeba. The sequence goes on from CM022945.1 coordinate 119,865,618, forward strand.
TAACAATTCTTCTTGTGTATGTTGATGATATCATTATTACAGGCCCTCACAGTGATATGATTCAACAGGTACAGGCATCTCTGCAAGATAAGTTTCATATGAAGGATTTGGGACCGTTGAATTATTTCTTGGGTTTAGAAGTCCATCAATCCAAGAAAGGCTTGTTTCTTCATCAGCACAAATATGCTACTGACCTAGTGGATCTCGCCGATCTCGGTGATTCTCGCCCAGTTGACACACCATTAGAAGTAAATGTCAAGCTTCGTCAACAAGACGGCGATCTCCTACCTGATCCCACTTTCTATCGTCGTTTGGTTGGTAGCCTTGTCTACCTGACCATTACTCGGCCAGATATCTCTTATGCCGTTAATCTGGTTAGTCAGTTTATGACTTCCCCACGGCATCATCATTTGGCAGCCGTCAAACGGATTATTCGATATATCATTGGTACCTCGACCCGCGGCTTATTTTTTCCAGTTGGCACACCACTTACTCTAACTGCTTATTCTGATGCGGATTGGGCCGGCTGTCCGGACACACGTCGCTCTACCACAGGATGGTGTGTTTACTTGGGAGACGCCTTGATATCCTGGAAATGTAAAAAGCAAGATAAAGTCTCCAAATCTTCTACGGAATCCGAATACCGAGCCATGTCTTCTGCTTGTTCTGAGATCTTATGGCTACGTGGGTTGCTCTCAGGGCTTGGATTCTCGCAGACCAAACCGACTCCTCTTCATGCCGACAATACAAGTGCCATTCGAATTACTGAAAACCCTGTGTTTCATGAGCGGACAAAACATATTGAAGTAGACTGTCACTTCATTCGGGACGAGTATGATCGCAAAGTCATTACTCTTCCCCATATTTCCACTGAGTTCCAGCTTGCTGATATTTTCACCAAAGGCCTTCCACGGCCGCGGCATGAATTCCTGGTTCGCAAATTGTTGCTGGTTGATTCCCCGCATCAATTTGAGGGGAGGTGTTAAAGTGTAATATTGTATCATAATAGGCCCATGGACCCAGTCCACTTGTATGATGATAAAGCCCAGCCCACTTATAAAGAGGAGACTTAGTCATATCTTGTACAGCAAGGCAACACCGTTGTATTCCCTTTGTTAGAGATCTAATTGATCTGATTAGCTTTAATTTCTTGATTTGTAGCCTAAACATAGGCATTGTAAACTCTATTTAAAGAGAAGAAATCCAAGATGGCTATCATCGAAATCAAAGTAATTCACAGACTTTCTCTCTCTCGTTTTTGCATGTCTCTGAATGTCACATGACACAAATGGGTGTTTTCGAGGGGAGGCCAAAGGGGTTGGAGGATTGAATTGCAGAGAGAAACCAGGGGATTTTGATGAAGGAAATGGGCACCTCAATAGGAGATTACTGGGCATTAATCGGAGGAAGAGGACTTCTTTAGTTGGAAACCAAACCAAATGAAGGAGTTTTGTACGCCTGTAGTACAACCCAGTTATAGCTTTGCTTTCTCAACCTCCATATACCAACATGATAAGAGGAAGAGGCTCCTAGCTGCTTGTTTCAGATGGATCTTTTACATGTATTTTGTTTGGTGTTTGGTTTTTGGATTTTACATGGTGAATCTTTATGTTCTAGTGAATCTTTATAGTCTTCACATTCGAATGTCATAATGTAATAGTTTCTTTCTTCCAACAATATTTGATGGGAGGTGATGCAGTCCGGTCCCTAACCAAGACAAGGACCCGCAAGCCTTGATGGACCCAACTGATGGGGTCCACATGTGCCTTTCTAGATTAGGAATTATTGCTTAGTTTTCTATTTAGTAGTTTTCTATTATTGAGAATTAGTTTTCTATTTTCCCATAGTTTACTAATTTAGTAGCCTTATTACATTACATGTTTTCAATTAATCAACTGATTTCTCTGAGTTCGCTCACGTGAGTTTATGGATTTTCTTATGGTTTCGGTTGTGCCCTAGTGGCTGGAATCCATCTTTGGATTCGATCCATCCTTCGGGAGATTGATCTACCCGACCGCTGCGTAACTTGGTATCAGAGCCGAAGAGTAATCGCCGGAAAGACAACGGTCCTTTCCGGATTTCTATTCCATCGTCATTCATCACCATTGTCACCTCATGACCAGCCCCCACACTCCGTCAAAAGCCAGCAACACCCCTGCCAAACTCCCCTTCACCGTCCAACCCATTCCCGTCCCTTTATCCAACCAACCGAGACCACGTACCCATTCCACCGGGTCGACGCCTTACAACTCAGTCGATGAACTTGCTAAGGCCCCTTCAAACCCTCATGGCGAATCTTCCAGCACTTTTTGGCTCACACTCTCACCAAATGGATAATATTCCTCGAGAATCAATCCAAGAATTCTTTCAACTTCTCTTTGCGGACAGGGCCGCTGACAATATACTGCCCGGCCCGCGCCAAGATGATCTCTCGCGGGGTTGCTAATTTTTTTGGTCAAGGTGATGCTTGTGCCCTTCTTGATTGGCTTACTTCAATTGAGGATTATTTCACCTGGTATCACATTGAAGATCTTCAACGAGTCGCTTTTGTCAAGATGAAGTTAAAAGGTCCTACTCGAATTTGGTGGAAAAGTATTGATGACCACAATTTGCAAATGGGTCGCCCTCCTATCACCCATTGGGAAGTTATGAAAGAGAGACTGGAAGATAAGTTCTTGCCTTCTAACTACATTGATTCATTTAATAGCGAGCTTATCAATCTTCAGCAAGGCTCTATGACCATAGATGAATACACTCATAAGTTTCATGAGCTTTGTATTCGATGCAAGACTAATGAAGATGATCGCCTGATGGTCAGCCGTTATCGGAAAAGATTGTGCCCAGATATACAGGATAAATTGGCAGTATTTGACTTCACCATTGTTGATGCAATCTCTAGCAAGGCGCGACGCATTGAGCAATGCTGCGTCAGCACACTGGGCGACGTTTCGGTAACCAAGCCGGGGAGTCCTACAAAAAGGGTCCAGGTTCTACTTTCAATCAGGCCCCATAGCAAGGGTTCCGACCACCTCCAAGCCAACCACAAAACCGACTCCAAAGGCAGCAACAAGCTCCACCACAGGGTCAACAGAATTCTCAGCCCCAATCAGAAGTGGCCAACCACTCAGAATAATGCTAAAGGCACTGGAATCGCCGCTAAGCGCAACATTGTCTGTCATTCTTGCAAAAATCGAGGTCATTATGCTAGAGAATGTCCTCAGTCCTCACCGAAATCTGCATTGTGAAGGTGAACCTTATGATGAATAACAGTATGATGAGGAAATCGAAATGGATAAACCTGATGCACAACTTCCAACAAAACCAGAGTCCGTGCTTGAGGTATTCACAGCTGATGACAGAATATTGCTTTTCCTTCACCGGCACCTATTGGTTGCAGATGGTATTGAGGAAGACGATGAAAACCAAGCTCCAATTTTCAGAACAAGAGTCACTTGTAAAGGAAGGGCTTGCAATGCCATCATTGATGGTGGAAGTGCTATGAGTGTCATATCCAAAGAAGCAGTTGATAAACTTCAGTTGCCAACTATAAAGCATCCGAGGCCTTACAGAGTTGCATGGGTAAATGATTATTCGATTCCCGTCAACCGCCGATGCATTGTTCCCTTGAAGATGGGCTCGTATGAAGATAATGTCCTGTGTGATGTTATTTCGATGAATGTTACCCACATCTTATTTGGCGGACCTTGGCTGAAACGCTTGAAGGTCATCACTGATCACGCGGATAAAACCTACACTTTTAAATAAAATGGACGCCGAATCCAATTAATGCCCATGGAAACTCCATTCTCTGCAAAGCAAACCACTCCTACTGCCTCTCCTCACATCCTCACCATGCGCAAATTTGAAGTTGAAAGTAAAGAGCAAGGTGTGATGTATGCTTTAGTTGCCAGACAGGTGACCGAATCAAATGAAGACTCCAAGCCATCCACTCCCCAAGAGGTACAACCATTGCTCAATTAATTTTCTGATTTAATTCCTTCTGAGCTTCCAAATGAATTGCCGCCAATGCGAGACATCCAGCATGCAATAGATTTAACTCCTGGAGAATCTCTCCCTAATCTTCGTGCTTATCGGATGAGGTCTTCCAAACATGCTGAACTCAAGAAACAAGTTGATGATCTGTTGCAACCGGGATATATTCGGGAAAGCCTAAGTCCATGTGCCGTACCCGCTCTCCTCACACCAAAGAAGGATGGAAGCTGGCGTATGTGAGTGGATAGTCGTGCCATCAATAAAATCACTATAAAGTATCACTTCCCTATCCCTAGACTTGATGATATGCTTGATCTTATGAGTGCTTCTGTTTTTTCTAAGATTGATCTTCGCAGTGGTTATCATCAAATCAGAAATAGTCCAGGTGATGAATGGAAGACGGCCTTTAAAACTAAAGATGATCTTTATGAATGGCTGGTTATGCCTTTTGGTCTTTCAAATGCTCCTAGCACATTCATGCGTGTTATGAATCAATTGCTGAAACCATTTATTGGAAAGTTTGTTGTCTACTTCGATGATATCTTGATTTACAGAAAATCCAAACAAGAGCATCTTGATCACTTGAAGAGCATATTTGAGCTTCTTCGCTGGGAACGCTTCTATGCTAATTTGAAGAAGTGTACTTTTATGAGCAATTCTGTGATTTTCCTTGGCTTTGTTGTCTCTTCTAACGGTATTGCAATGGACCCATCCAAGATTCAAGCTATCCTCGATTGGCCTCTTCCACAAACTCACACTGAAGTTCGTAGTTTTCACGGACTTGCTACTTTCTATAAAAGGTTCATTCGAGATTTCAGCAGTATTATGGCTCCCATCAATAATTTATGAAACAGGGTGAATTTAAATGGACAAGTGCAGCAACTAGAGCATTTGGAGAACTCAAGCGCAAGATCATGGAAGCCCCTGTCCTACAACTTCCAGATTTTAACAAAGTCTTTGAGGAGTTCTTAGCAAAGAAGGTCACCCGATTCACATTTGAAGTTGCTTGTGATGCTTCTCAGATCGGCATTGGAGGAGTTCTTAGCCAAGGAGGTCACCCGATTGCATTTTTTCAGCGAAAAACTCCCAGATGCCAAACGCAGATATTCTATTTATGATCTAGAATTCTACGCTGTTGTGCAAGCATTGCGACATTGGCGTCATTACTTGGTTGGAAACGACTTTGTCTTATATTCCGATCACGAGGCATTGAAGCATATACAGTCACAACAGCATGTCAGTGATCATCGCATTATATGGAGCTCTTACCTTCAACAATTCACATTCAGTCTCCGCCATAAAGTTGGCAAAGAAAATCTGGTAGCTGATGCTTTAGGTCGTCGGAAACATCTCTTCACTACTATGGCAATCACTGTCACGGGTTTTGAGCAAATAAAGCAGGAGTACACAAATGACAAGGATTTCGGCACAATCTACGAGGATTTTCTTAACGGCGACACGGACAAGCACCCTCATTACAGCGTACATGATGGATTCTTATTCCGAGATAACAAACTTTGCCTCCCTGCTACTTCCATTCGAGAACATGTTGTTCGTGAATTGCATTCAGGAGGTTGTAGTGGTCATTTAGAACGTGACAAGACACTCGCTCTCGTGGATGATCGTTTCTATTGGCCGCACGTGAGAATTAATGTTATCAGCATGTGTGAAAGATGTCGCACCTGTCAATTGGCTAAAGGTAACAAGAAGAATACAGGTTTATATCAGCCTTTGCCTATTCCTCATGTCCCATGGGAAAATATCATCAAGGATTTTGTGTTAGGACTTCCAAAGACTGCACGGAAAGTTGATTCCATGTTTGTTGTTGTTGATCGTTTTTCTAAAATGGCACAATTCATTCCATGCAACACCACATCAAATGTGTACAAGGTAGCTTAACTATTCTTCAAAGAAGTTGTCCGTCTTCATGGCCTTCCCAAGACAATTGTTTCAGATCGTGACACCAAATTTATGAGTTACTTTTGGAAGACATTGTGGATGGCAACCAAGACAAAGCTTCACTTCACTACTGCTTACCATCCGCAAACTGATGGCCAAAATAAAGTTGTTAATAGAAGCCTTAGACAACTGTTACGATGCCTTGTACGTGATCATATCACAACATGTAATCAGATTCTACCTATGGCTGAATTTGCTTACAACAATTCAGTTAATGGGTCCACGGGCATCTCACCCTTTGAAACAGTCACAGGTGTTCGACCACGCTTGCCTATTGATCTTGTCCCCTTGCCTCTTGAAGCACGCCCTTGTGCGGAAGCCGATAATTTCATCACACATGCAACAAATACATGATGAAGTTCAGCGACATATTGCAGCTAGCAATGACATTTACAAAGCTCATGCTGACAAACGTCGTCGTTTCCTAGAGTTTTCTGAAGGAGACATGGTTATGGTCCGTATTCATCTGGAAAGGTTACCACCAGGCTCAAACAAGAAGTTACATCCGAGAAATACAGGTCCATTCAAAGTGTTCAAGAAGCTCAGTTTGAATGCATACACTCTCAGTTGCCATCTGATATTGGTATCAGCCCCACATTCAATGTTGCCGATCTCACTCTCTATCGTGGGCATGATAATGATGACGATCCTGATGAGCAAATCATTACGTTACCAGCTACTCCGCTCCCGCCTGATAAAATCATTACTGTTCTTGATGATCAAATTGTTTCTCCTCGTCTCGGCGGATTTCAGAAGTTCCTCGTTCGTTGGCAAAACCGGCCCTGTCTCCGATGCTACTTGGATTACTGCAACCGACTTCCAGCGTCTGAATGCAGATCTTTATGAGCACTATCAAGCGATTAACTCGCCAGAGTTGAGTTCTTTCAAGCTGGGGAGAGTTGATGCAGTCCGGTCCCTATCCAAGAGAATGACCCGCAAGCCTTGATGGACCCAGCTGATGGGGTCCACAAGTGCCTTCTAGATTAGGAATTATTGCTTAGTTTTCTATTAGTAGTTTTCTATTTTCCCATAGTTTACTAATTTAGTAGCCTTATTACATTATAAATAGAGAATCCCTCTATTGTAATAAACATGCTTTCAATTAATCAACTGATTTCTCTGAATTTGCTGACGTGAGTTTATGGATTTTCTTATGGTTTCGTTTCTACCCTAGTGGCTGGAATCCATCTTTGGATTCGATCAATTCTTCGGGAGATTGATCTACCCGATCGCTGCGTCAGGAGGGCATGGCTTTCTTCCTATTTCTCCTGTGTTGTTGATTTCCTTGTCATTTGCAGTTGAAACCCTAATATGTTTACTTTGAATGTTCTGACCCTTTTTTTGCTGAAAATGTATGCTTTCGATTCATATACATTGCTGTTGTACCATTTTCAGGGCCTTTTCATTTGATTTTTTTTTCTTTTGGTTATTTCTCTTCTGATTTGAGGAAATTGATGATGTTTTTTCTTTTCCAGATTTCTAGCCCAATTTTTTTTTTAGTAAAAGGCAAAAGAAAAGTTCGCTATGTGCTTACCACACAACTGCGTAGATTTCAAGCCCAATTGAACGGTTGGATTTGCAGAGGGTTTCATTCTTCATGAGGCAATTTGGATGAGGAGAGAAATTGGTTTCAATCTTCATATTAGTTGGGCAAAGGAGGCTTTATGGGCCGTGTTACCAATTGTTTGGTTTTGGCGGATGGTGGTTAATTTTATGATGGAATTTGTCCTCTGACAATTGTATTTATTTTTTTAGTGTTGAAGTATCACCAGTCTTTAATACTTGGTTTGAAAGTAATAACAAAATCTTAGAAACAAGAGTTGTCCAGCGGAGGAGATTGTTGAGACCATTGTTAGGGATGTTTAAAAATGGGTATGTAGTGTACTAAAGATGAGTCTGAAGGAATCTCTATGGAAGATCTCAGTAGGTCTTGAGTGGCTGTTTTAGAGAGGGGACGCCATGTCAAGGTGATTTGTCAGATCTCTTGGATGCCCCCTCCTTTATGTTCTTCTAGAAGAGGCAGAATAGGAGGTGTCATAAGGGATTATTCCAGTAACGTTGTTTGGAGTTTTTCTGGGCCAGAGGAAGTGCCGGATGCTAATGAAACTGAAATGTATGCTTATTAATTGATCTGCGAGAATTACTAAAATTGGGTGCTTATTTAGCTCTCATTGAAGGAGATTCTTTTCAGCTATTCGGTGCGGGTTCGCGGAGGACTTCGTATCCTTGGAGATTGGCAGATTGGTTGGAGGTGTGTGACATTTTCAACTAGCTAGATGTTTCGTTTCATCACATTCTTCAAGAGGCCAATGATATGGCTGATGTTTTTGCTAAGGGGTTTTTCGTGTTGCTATTTCCTTTGATGTATGGTGTTCTTTGATAGTCTTTAGTTTTGGTTGTTGCCTGGTTTTAGTGTTTCAGATTGGTTGTTTTGGTTCAGTCCAATTTCTTTCCTTTTTGTTTTTGAGTAATAGAGTTTATTGCTATTTAAAAAAGGGTATACTCTCTCCCATTAAGTGAGGGGTCCCATGATTGAGTTTGTGGAGGCCAGTTTACATTTTTAAATAAAACGTAAAAGAGAAAATAAACTAGAAAGAAAAATGATGAATATGAAACAAAGTTAAAATATTTGATCAAAAGGAGTTTCATTTTTTTCTTTCTACAGAAAAGGATTCGAACAAGTAGATGAAGAGGAAGTGACCAAGACAATCATACCCATGGATTTCCTTTCAAAGGACACCACCTCAGTGAAAACTATGAAGGGTGAAAGAGAGAGATGCAGAGGAAAGAGAGATATTGTCAGAATGGCACCTTGCTGCCCCGAAGAAAGAGAGAAGGACATAAATAATGTGGGTGGGGGGTGTGGGGGCAAACAATGCGTCAAAAAGAATAAAGAACAATAACGATAGCCTGGGCTGTCATTGAATAGTTCTACCCCTAATTTATGTGTATTAGCCCTTACAAATTGAAAGAATAGTTCTATCCCTTCCAAGTCCTCATTAGATAGCCTAGGTGCCATCATCCATTCCTTGCTTGGGGGCTCCATTTTGATAATTTGATTTCAAGATTTTCAAATACAAATCATTGTCAACAGATTTCAATGAAGATTACATTAAGGGCACGTTTGTTTGCATTAGAATTCATTTTTCACTATATATATAGAAATTCAAAGTCTTACAATTTCTAAGTATTCAATTACATGAAACCAACAAGCCCTTGGGGTTAGTAGTCATAGAAAATCAACATGGGGATAGTTTAATGAATTTCAGAACTTTTAGTGACAGTTAAATCAAACATAGCTTTCGGGTATGGATAACATAGATATTTGTAGTAAGAACACAACATCATATCTACATCTTCATTCCATTGGATTTTCAATCTCTGCACACCAAGAACATTAAGTTTTACTCTGTTTTCTCATTCCAGTTATTTCCAGCAAACATAAATATTCCCAGCAAACATGCTCAAACCATTTGTTATTTGTTTGGCACCGAGATTTGAGAATGAAAACAGTTGACAGTAGTAGAAAACCTTTCTACTAAATGCCATTGCTAGAGGTCAAATAAATGAGAATTTCAAAATCAAATGAAACAAGTAGTAGAAAGTAAAAAAAAAAAAGACCAATTAAGAGAATCAAAACCCTAAAAATGGAAACCCTTGAAGGCTAATTCAAATTCAAGCCCAATTTCAGTGGAGAGAAGAGGCACTGAAATCCGCCATAATTAGGGTTCAGATGTAAATAAAGGTAGTGAAAGCAAGAATATCTGTAACATGCACAAAAATACAAAAGAGATCTTCGAAATTTTACATGTTTGAGTATTCAAGCTTCACGAGGAGCTCTTGTGAAGATGAGATGCAGATTCCACGGACTGATCTCAAAACACTGATCAATGAAGCCTTGATGCTGAGATTTTCAAGAAAACAGCAATGTCAGTCAAATTCGAAACAGAATATTCAAAAAAATCAAAGACAAGTCAGAATCTGAAACAAGAGCTGAAATATGAAGGAGATCCCTGAAATCTTTTCTTGCCTGAGATCTTGATGTTCGGAAGAGGAGAATTCTCGAAGCTGAAGCACGGATTTCGCAAGACTAATCTCAAAACAATGCTGAGAGTTTCAAGAAATGAAAAACATCAGTGAAATGCAAAAAGAAAAAAAGAAATTAAAGACTAGAATAAGTAACAAGAGCTGAAATACAAACTGAGATCTTCGAAGTTTTATATACCTGAGATCAAAAACTTCAGAAGAGATTGTCCGAAGCTGCGATGCGAATTTCGCGATACTAATCCCAAAATGGTGATGAATGAAGCCCCGATGCTGAAAATTTCAAGAAATGATAAGGAACACCGAAATTCAAAAAAGAAGATTGCATTTAGGGCACATTTGTTTGCATTAGAATTCATTTTTCACTATATATATAGAAATTCAAAGTCTTACAATTTCTAAGTATTCAATTACATGAAACCAACAAGACCTTAGGGTTAGTAGTCATAGAAAATCAACATGGGGATAGTTTAATGAATCAGAACTTTTAGTGACAGTGAAATCAAACATAGCTTTCGGGTATGGATAACATAGATATTTGTAGTAAGAACACAACATCATATCTACAACTTCATTCCATTGGATTTTCAATCTCTGCACACCAAGAACATTAAGTTTTACTCTATTTTCTCATTCCATTTAGCACTTAAGATAATATATTACTAGATGAAAATGAAGGCCATGTGGAAATGAGTATAAATTCAAGGTTATGTTGATCGCTACAAGGAAATTCAGTTTCCCACCAAATATAAACACGTCCCCTATCTAGTTTATGGGTTAAGATTTGATGATTTTTAAATTTTGGTAGAGAATCGATCCATCAATTCTGGTTGTACTCGATGGGACAATGAACCCCACAAACGTGCCAAGGTTCCAACTATAGGGTTGATGGGAAGAGTTGTCCACTAGTTGCTTCATGCAGATAACTATCATCAAATAAAAATTATTGAAGTCAACATGATGTCTGAATTGTAAATAATTGTATTACATTATTATTTTAAAAGCCAGACTTTCATACTCCAATGAAAATAAGGGTCTATCATTTCACAGCAAAATAAGGGTGAACACCGATTGTAGACATATTGTGATAAGACGGGAAATAGAAAGGGAAAAAAAGGAAAAGAATAAGATGAAACATTTTTTGCTCATAATTCAAATTGTCATTATTATTAACATCGCAAAGGTCGCAGGATCTATGTGGAACCAAATACCACTTGAGATTCATAGGATGCAATAATATAAACTGATTTACAGGAATCTCCAAATCTGTTTCTTACAAGCATTATAACGTACACTTAATATGCATATTTATAATTTTATGTTGCATACAGCATGCACAAACGTGCTTGCAAGAGGATTTTGAAGTTTTTTGTAGTGCTCAGTCAATCCCATCCTTGAACAAAGAGCTAGGAGTGTGCAGACATAGTTCGAGGATGAATTTTAGAGCTAACAGGAATCCAGTAGTAGGTCATTTATTGTTCAGAATGACACTAAGTTTTTCTTGTTACGATCTCACAGGCAATTACTCAAGCAAAAAAAAAAAGATTAGTAGAGTTTAGGAAAAGATCATTGAAAGTTATAGAATTATGAAGATTCCTTGTCAAGTCATAAGATTATCTGAATGGGATTTATAGTGCTCGAGCAAGTGATATCAAGTTCATGAGGATCGCAGTATTCACAATACTAAATTAAGAGATTTAGAACAAGAAAAAAAAAAACTAAATTAAGAGATTTAGAACAAGAAAAAAAAAAAAAAAAAAACCAATTCTGATTTCAGTAAAACCCATGATCATCATCAACTAAGAAACACAAATATTCCCAGCAAACAAGCTCAAACCATTGGTGATTTGTTTGGCGTCAAGATTCTGAGAATGAAAACAGTAGAATCTAGTAGAAAACCTTTCTACTAAATGCCACTGCTAGAGGTCAAAAAAAATGAGAATTGCAAAATCAAATGAAACAAGTAGTAGAAAGTCCCCAAAAAAAAAAAAAAAAAAAATTTCACCAATTAAGAGGATCAAAACCCTAAAAATGGAAACCCTTGAAGGCTAATTCAAATTCAAGCCCCAATTTCAGTGGAGATAAGAGGCACTGAAATCCGCCATAATTAGGGTACGGATGTAAATAAAGGTAGTGAAAGTAAGAATATATGTAACATGCACAAAAATACAAAAGAGTTCTTTGAGATTTTCAAGAAAACAGCAATGTCAGCCAAATTCAAAACAGAATATTCAAAAAATCAAAGACTAGTCAGGTTCCATGCCTAAAATCTGTAACAAGATATGAAATACTCAGGAGATCCCTGAGTTTTTTGTTGCCTGCGATCTCGAGCTTCGGAAAAGGAGATTTCTCGAAGCTAAAGTCAAAGACTAGAATCAGTAACAAGAGATGAAATAAGAACGAGGTATTCGAAATTTTATATACCTTAACTTCAGAAGAAATTTTCCGAAGCCGAGACGAGGATTTCGCGATACAGATCCCAAAATGGTGATGAATGAAGCCCCGATGCTGAGATTTTCAAGAAATCAAAGACTAGAATCAGTAACAAGTGATGAAATACGAACAGACATCTTCGAGATTTCATATACCTGAGATCAAAAACTTCAAAAGAGATTTTCCGAAGCTGCGACGAGGATTTCTCGATTCAGATACCAAAATGGTGATGAATGAAGCCTTTTCAAGAAATGATGAGTAACACCGAAATGCAAAACCGGAGAAATCGAGAATTCAAAGAGTAATCAGCACAAATACCAAAATCGGAGAGAGATTTCACGAACTAGGGTTTGGTGGAGGGAGGGAGAGGGGAACGTCGTCGTGCAATGCGACTTGCGCGAGAGAGAATGGGGATTTGGGAGAAATGGGGCGGGAGGATATGAAGACTGGGATGGGGAGTGCGGGGAGTTTGTACGTTTTGCGGGCGGGTGAGTTGGGTTTGGCGTGATTTCGAGATGGAGAGGATTTAAAAAACTGGCTCAATCAACTAAGGCCTTAATGTTTTTCATTATTTCAAGAAAGGACATAGATTTTGTGTTTTTCATTATTTCAAGAAAGGACATAGATTTTGTAGATTGATCCCCAATCACTCCTGTCTCATCAATTAGAAGTTTAGAACTCCTTCGAATTTTGCAATGGTGTATGTAGCATTTTCCCATCATAGGACTGAATCACAATGTAAAAAAAAAAAAATCAAAAAATATATTAAAAGTTGAAAGCCTAAGTGTTATATAGGGATGCACCGGTGGTTTCGATACCTAAAAAACTAGGTTTGGAACTTGTTCATGTTCTGATTCATAAATAGGTCTAGGTTTAGAACCCAATTTAGATTTTGATTGATAAACAAGTCTGGCTATGGGTTCATATATGTTCTGACCCATGGACGTAGGACCCCGCATGAGATTTTAATATTGCAAACTATAGCTCAAAAGCAACTTTTGTTGGACATATGTTTAATCCTTGAGGTAGTAAACTTCATGCTCCATTATAAGTTGAATGATATTCTTATTTTAAGAAAAAATAAGAAATAATGAAAAAAAGTTAGGGCCGAGTTTAGAACTACATTCCAGTCCTCTTTTTGGATCTGGTTCCATAATTGATTTCGAGTTCTTCTATTGGAATCGGGTCTAAAGCCAACAAAATAGGTTACATGATGGAACTGGACCCCTAATCAAAATCATTATTTAGAAACGGGTCTCAGTCAAGGTCCAATATGGTTCCGACCAAGAATCGTTCAATTTACAACACTAGAGTTATAATGATATAAAACAAATCAATATTTTTCCCACCTCTAGTTTACATCGCTTTGGGCGGGAGCTCGGGGCTTGTGTTTTAATAATAGGGGCCAAACCCTGCAGAATAGCCATGTCACATCAATACATTGCCTGAAGACCTGCAACAAACTATCGGATTTCATTTTCACATTAAAGTACTTTTTCTTAAAAGCATTTTATGGGTAAAAGCCCCATAGGACCCATACCACTAATGAGGTCCCACAGCACTATATAGACGGAGGGGTCCTCTTGGTTCTTTTTTTCTTCTTTTTTTGTCATTTAGCGATATGGTCGATATCGACCATTCTGCTGTAGTTGCTCTCGATTTGCAGAACCAAATAAAAACTGGTTTTTCTCTCTTGGTTGTTGGTGCTACTCCAGAGTGGTGGATGAGGTGGATGGGGCCAGGAGGCAGGGAGAGGGAGGACACGAAGGAATGGAGGGCGGCGAGCATGGGTCATCTTCGTCGTAGAAGGATCGCCATGGAGGGAGAAGATGGGAAGGGAGGGGGGGAGGAGAGGGGACGGGAGACGGAGGCGAGGTTGTAGGCGGAGATGAGGAAGAGGGCTGGGCCTGGAGGTAGTGGGGGAGGGAGGGGATGGGGGCCAAGGACTTGCAGACCCAAGGGTAGTGAGAAGAGGCGAGGGCGGAGGATCTGCAGGTGGACCTGCAGATTTGTCTTTTTTTTTTTCCTGATATGGTCGATATCGACCATTCTGTTGTGTTCAGCACGATATCAACCATCACAGATGGTTGATATCGACCATATAGCAAAACGACAAAAAAAGTTAAAAGGGCCACATGAAGACCCCTCCCGTGTCCAACATGAAATGGGGTCCTGGTAGGATGTATGGGGTCCTACGGGGATTTTTCCCGTAAATTCCCCTTTTCTTAATTACTCGTTTAAATTCTTAACAGATTTTGATTGTAGTATTTTTGTATATAAGTATTATGATCGATAAGATCATTCTTGCAGCTTTAGTTGCCTTCTTTTTGTCCATTTTTTTGTGAACATTTTAGTGTAGTGTGGTTAAGCACAATTCTTATATTATCTATTAGCTTTTTTTGAGACGAGATATTTCAATAGGTTTTGATATATTATCTATTAGTTTAGAATGTAGTATATTCACAAAAAGGAGGTGTTCTAGAAAATATCTTACAATATCTCACTTTCTTCCAAAACCTTCATATTAAATTATTCAAGGATATGTTGTATAAAATAATCTTTTATTAAAAAACTTTCCTAAATACGGAAAAACTCATTGGCAAGCATTAATTACAGTGGCTCACTATAAGTTTTAACATTAATGATCCTTATAAGAGTGCAACTATGACTCATTGATCCCATAGTGCTTACAAATTTAATGTGGGGCCTATAGTCATATCACAATTACATAATCCTTGTTAATTATCAGTATTATTATTAGGTAGGTCCTACAAATGTCAAACTAGGGGACCTTCATTGTCACTACCAACATTAGGTGGGTCTCATACTACCAAAATTAGTTGGGTTCCATATTAATTGTCAAGATTGAATTGTGTGATTGCAATTATCAATTTGTATCATTAAATGGGTCTCACTATTTGATAGCTCCTCTAGTGTTAATGACTACCAACATTAAATGGGCCCTACAATGATTTCTCATAGATGGGTTCATTAATGATGTTAGGCATTAAATAAGGTTTTACCAAAAAAAAAAAAAATAGATAGGGTCATTTGTGAAAACCACCATTAGATGTATTGTACTATGGCTACCAATGTTTGGTGGACCTACATTAATTAAACAATATTTTTGGATATCATGGTTTTAACATTGAATCATGTGATGTTTTAACGATAGATGGGTCATGGCATGCTTATTAACACCTGTGAGTACTAATTAGTGGATCTTGTATTAGGTCAATTGTTTACTTTTGTTCCATTTCTTATTTGGTATGTCATCTTGTAAATCTTTATAAATTACCAAACAGTTAAAAGGTATATTGAAATGTGTGAAAATTGCCAAAAACCATAAGTGATGCAATATAATGAACTCTTACAATATTGATATTATGTTATGTATTTTTCCAAACACCCCCTAAGATCACTCTTGCGCCATTTGCCTTCCTTTTTGTCCGTTTTTAATTTGTGAACATTCTAATGGAGTGCGGTTAACATATATATTGCCATGCCTAATGGAGCCTTTTGATTTCTTGCAAATTATGTTAAAACATGATAAATATTAATGGCGAGTTTATATATCCATGCTGCTTAGTGGTTTAACCCATTTTAAGTAAAGTATGGTCAAGCATAACAATGTGGTGCCTAATGGGCACTTTAAGAAACACCGACAAAATTACATTATGACTGTTAGATTGTATGTTCTCACACCAGTGGATGATGTAAATAAATTTTTTATTCTATTAATTAATTTATAAATTCATGCTTTATTTATGTGATGAATGGTATTTTATTGTATGATTGAACATAACTAATATAAAATGACATGATTGTTTATGAAATGAACTGGAACAAACAAGTATATTTAATGTAATCTATGGTGTAGATGAGATTCATATACGGGAGACATGGATCATAAATCTTATACTTGAAGTATTTTCACAAGGGCATCTCTTCTTAAAAGGCTGTAGCACTGCAATTACTATAAGATAGTGTAATTTGTCTCAATCATCGGAGTATAAGACTTTGGATTATTGTGCTAGTATATTGGATGTATTAAAGGACCATGAGTAGCACCTTATCCAAGTCTGTCTTTGATTTAAGGACTGTTCTCATTATTTTCAAGTAATAGGCTCTTAATCCTAGAGATTAATGGACTCAAGTTTCTACTATGCATTTACTTTGGGTCACCAATGAGTGAGGCCGATTATAGGTCAACACATCGGTGTCTTGAGTACGTGGCAGTGGGACAGTAAGAACATATAATTCTCAATCGATCATCTAAGAGAGAAATATCCCTTGTGCCGATTAATGAAATTTATCATTGATAAGTGCGCACCCATCTCAATTAAGAGTTAATTGGATGGTATTAATGATTACTGTGATTAATTGGGTCACAAGGATAATAAGATGTGGGTTTAATTTGGTTGGACAAATTTATTCCAATAGATGTATGGATATAATTGATGGATAGGCCTACTTGCAGTAATTGGGAAGATTAGGGTCTTCTTGTAAATATTCTTAAGACTGGAGTTTAATTGCATTTATATAGTGGACTTATTTACAATTAACTGTGGGTTTGGAGTTCACATGAAATGTGGTTTCTAGATTTCTAGTTGGAACCAAATTTTAAGGAATCCCTAGTGGTCCCCATGCTAGCCCTAATAAGAGAAGCTTACTAATCTAGTTAGAACTTTAAGGAAAGGAGGAGTGATAATATATTAAGAATAAAGTAAGACTTCTAATTATGGACAAAGTGGAGGTGCTCCATAAACTATAAATAAGATGAGAGGGTTAGAAATCTCTACACACAATCTCATACCTCTCTCTCTCTTCCTCATCTCTCTCCTTTGTTTTCTTCTAAAGTGCCTAGGATTTCTTCTCCTTAGAGATCCCACCATTCTCTTTGGGAAGTTCTCTACAAGAGGATCATAGTGTGGAAGAACACAAGGCATAGGAGATCAAATCTGGAAAAAGAGTTTTCGTAGTAATCAAGTATTCAAGTTCTTGATTTGAGCACCACCTAGCTCCTCGGGTATAGATCTACATCTAGTTGCTTTTGGTAGATGCTCTATGCTTTTTGTTTTTCTTGATCTGCCTTCTTGACAGATCTTGATCTTAATGCATGAGATTAGGGTTTTACATCTTGGTTTTGGGTTCTTGGCCTTTTTGGGTGTTTGATCCCTGCATTAAGTAGATCAAAAGTTTTTTGAAACCCATCTTGAAGGCCCGCCTACTTCCAAAAAAGACATGGTTCAATCAACCAGCAAGGAAAATTAGGGGGACGCATGGGTAAGCTATTTATCTGTTGTTATTTATTTCTCACTTTTTTCTTTTTCTCCTTTTTTCTCTTTTTGTTAATTGAATGCAGCTTATGTTTGACCATTTAGAATTTCTGTATATCCTTTCAACTTGGTTTCGATGTTTTTTTAATTATTTTTTAGGGGTTTTTATCAGAAAAATCCCTTTAGACCCTTAATAGACAAAAAAGGACCCCTAAGAAATTTATGGCCCGGAGTATTCCCATGGGCCCTTTTCGATTTTTTATTTTCTATTTTTTCATCAGTAACTATATCGTGATGGCTGCCATGGGATATAAGCCCATCTTGCGCCCCGACCTCTTGTTTTCTTTCTCTTCCTCATCGTTTCCCTTCCCCTCTCCATCGATTACGACGCTCAAACATGTTGTGATCCCAAGCTCTTACTGTGAGGCCCACCCCTTGTGGACCTCAATTTTATAATAATTGAGTTAATTATAGTATCTTATATCTAATTATGCTAATTAATAGGGATTAGCAATGGTAGAATAGTATTTTCCTAGGCTTTTAGCCTCATTTCTAAGATTTAGTCCCTTTTGTATTTATAAGTTCCATAGGGTGTTTATTAGACTTTAGATAGTTTGTTAGTTAGTTAGAGGCTCTTGCTAGTAATTAGAAGTAATAGGAGGGGTTTCCATAGGAGAATATTTCAATTCCACCTAAAAGACCTAAAAGCCCATGTACTTATCTCAATTTTTACTAAGGAAGGCACTTTAGTACTTTCCTTTCCAACACTAAACTAGAAAACAAGCTCCCATCCCAAACGAACCTTCATTCACTAATCTCCTCATTTCCCTCTTTTTCTCTCTCTCTCTCATTTTCCTTCCATTCCCTCATTTCTCTCTCCAAAATTCTCTCTCTCTCTCTAGAAACCGTAGATCTAAGCTCCTGAGAGAAGAAGAGGAGGATCTCTACAGCTACCGATCTTATATCTCTCAATGAATTCTCTCTCAGCTTATAGATCTTTCATTTCTATGCGATTTAAGGTAT